>PDNB01000034.1:0-126979 GCA_002573585.1 Helicocarpus griseus UAMH5409
CCAAGAATGAGGGGCCCAATTCCCCCCCCCCCCCCAGCCGCCCGTCACCTATCAATATACTTCCCACGTCTCCGTGGGAGCCTCAGCCCTCCAACGAGAAAATACCAGTGGTGATGGTGACGGTGATGGTGTGGGTGGTTAATATCCCGTAGCCTGCCTGAAGAATGTCCAAAAAAACCTGTCAGGCGACCTTCCAGGCAATAATGATTAACCTCTGATCTCCCCCTTCTCCTTCTCGATCGGACGAATTGTATCCCAGCTCAAACGAGCTAACTGAACAAGCCCCCTTTGGTTGTATCGGCGATATCGCTGGTCCGGTTCCCCATCGCCGCCATCACATACGTGGTTAAGATAACAGACACTTTATCCACTGTGACCAGTGGTTGCGTGGCGGCTCGCGGGGGAGTTGACCGCTTCTTGGGCCGTGCATATCCATCTGATTCTTCCAACTATCTTTTGTCATCGACAGTCGCGCTTAGATCGTTGCCACTGATATATGCAGCTCCCTTGCAAACGCGCCATGCTGCTGCGAATATCCAAGGAAGAACCAGCCAATGCGAAGGACATTCAAAGCATCACAGACAGAGGATCATATCTGATCAGATTAGGGCAACGGCACATCACGGACAGGGGTTGAATTATGTAATTGAACCCTAGTTAACTTAGCGACGCCCACAAACAAAGCGAAGAATGAAAGAAAAGAAAAGAAGGACTCAAAATCTGGAGGATTTAAAGAAGAAGGTGGGCCGAAATGGGTTAGCTGCATAACGCCAAGGGAATCACCAGCAGGGAATAGGGAAAAAGCAAACGGCGCGTTGGAGATACGGTCTGCAGAAACTCCTTTCTCGGCAAATCGATTTTCTTGGGATTCTGCGCACTTGGGACTTTGGGACTTCGGGTCCTGCAGCGCTGACAAGGGTTGGATGCATGTTTCCTTTCTTTTTCCGTTCTTTTATATGTGCACCGTGACGGTGACGGAGGGGCAGGAGATATCTCTCACGCAAGTAATGAAACGTAACCTAGGGTTCATCAATTGGGCCAGGCCGCCAGGGTGCCATCCAAGCCACATTTTCAAGCAAACAGATGATAATGAACAGGACAGAATAGTGACATCCAACTTACGGCCACACGAGGGTGTTTGGGCTTTTTGGTCTACCATTGCAGCGAAATTTTGCAGCAAGATTCTGCCATCGACAAGTCGGATAGATAGATGAGTTGGCTCGACGTGATTCCTGATAGCGTTTGAGTGTGAGGTCTGGAAGGATTGGACCGGCCTGTCAAGCTAAAAATACGCAGGGACTTTTGGAACGCATTCCCGTCATCCCATCCTTCCATGCGCCATGGATGATTGATGTTCCCCCCTCCCCCTCTTGGTTAATTGGATTGGTATGTTCCAACCACGATCCCTTCCCTTCCCTCTTCCCTGCTTCGACCCACTGGCGGCCGAGCGCGGGAAGACAAAGAGAAGGTTTTAATAATAAGTCCCCAACGACAGCGCTGAAAACTCTGATATCAGAGAACCTAGCCAACATCGTCAGTGTCTTGATAAGTTCACGCGTATTGAATGGCATTGTAGGTATACTTATCTATGCTCAGCAGCAAGTGCAGGACACATATCTTCATGCGCATTTTCTCAATATCCCCCCCCTTTCTGCGCAGATACCCAACATGGCCAATGAATACGATGACGGGCAATCGTTTTATACCTGATATCCCGTATCATATACGTGGTATTCATACAAACATACACACACACATACATACTCCATGTATTACATACGCTGGTGTATGCTTCCGTTTGTTACACGGATACCACACCTCAGGATAAAATCCCAGTAGTTGAGAGGGTTGCACTCACTCTCATATCGCAAACACCCATGCCGTGTGCTGCTAATCTACCATAATGAATATATATCAGCCCTGGGCTGAGTGAGCTGACCATGCTGCTAATGTGCGCAGCTCGCGGCGAAAATTGCCTAAGTCTCAGCTTCCACTGCCAGGAGAGTCCATCGAATTCGCATCAATGGCCCATTTCAACCATTATTACAGAATGCGATGTGTGGCAATAGGGGCCGTGTCACTGATTGGACCGAGGGCTTAGAAGAGTAAACATACCGTGCTAAATACCGTTAATAACGCGGGACAAAATACACACGATGCAGTGAGCCGAAAGTTACGTCTAAACGATGTCTTCTTGCTTTTCTTCAACCCCCATCAACCTTCTTAAGCGGTCTTCTATATCACTTTTTCCCTCTTTGGACAATTTATCATTCAAGAGAGTCCATCCCTCTGCATCCTTTACCTATTCAGCGGAACAAGAGAAGAAAGAACAAAAATGACACTGTTACTCTCCTCCCCGCCAAGTACCCACTCCATACAAAGTATCAAAATTACCACTCACCGTCTTTTAGCAGAACCTCAATTTCTACCTGATCAGAAAAATTTCCACATTTCAATCTGGCGGTCTGCCCAACGAGATTATTGGGATCTCTCTTCCGGGCTAAAAAAAGGAAAGGATACATCATCAATTCCTCTCTACCCCGCTTCGATCTCTCATGTTTATTTACAGAGGGGCTTTTCTCTGTTGCTGTTGTCGTTGCTGGAGGCCGGCCTTATTTTGACTCCACGGCATGAATATTGCTGCCCAGCAAGGCTGCCATTTTGTCCCCTAGTTTTATGCTAAACTGCAATGCTTGTTTTCTTATTTGATCATCAGCTTGAAACAATCTTTCTATCTGCTGTTATTGGATTACCGTACGTAATGATACACTATTTTCTGCTGCTTCTTCTACTTCATGCCGAGTGAGTCCATCATTTGCGCGTTTTATTCTTACTTTCAGACCTTTCATAACTGCTGAGGCGGCGTTGTTGCGGCTGATTGATACAGAATGGGAAAGTTAATAAATAATGTCGTTGGCTGGCGACTTTTGGACACTTTGTGAAGAAAAAGTTCATCAGCAGGAATCATTTTCATCGCCTGTCTGTACAACATTGTCTTTCTATAGCACTGGTTTAAGGGAGGCAGAAAAATATTGAGACAAACTCTTTGATTTACTGTTTTCTGCGGCAACGCCATTCTCGTGGCACTGTTGGCTACGCTGGGATACCGACACCACGAGCGGCGTCTCTGGCCTAGGCTGACACCGCACGTCTCGTGGGGTGAAAACACTGTGAGAGGTACAGAAGAAAAGATGGCACTCTTTACCACGAGGCTTATGGCAAATTTGCAGCCTGGTCAATGCTTCGTCTAGCCAATTGAGATGCAAGCATCGACTTTGACATGTAACTTGATCGCGTATGGGCGGTTTCAATCCCAACCACGACCCCGCGGTTCAAAACAAAAGGCATTAGCTACCAGAAAGAGCCGCACTTTGAGTCGCATTGGATGTTTCAACCTGGCACTTTGTTTTACTTACTAACCCATCAGTCTGTCATCAGAACACATTATCTCCTGTACTTTGCACATCCCCCTTTTCACAATTCTCAAAGGACAAGCAATGGAGAGACTGGACACGGCAACAGTATTATACAATGACTCATATGACTCATTGAGATGACTGCTGTACTGTTTCGGTAAAAATAAAAACGAATTACAAAAGTTATGCTGCTTTTTGAGATCTCTGAAATTTACATCCAGCGTGATGCGACGAGGCTACCACCGCCCCTGCTCTTTGAAGGTTCACTAAACTTGAGGCTCTACTGAGCCGTGCTCATAAACATCGTTTTTTACAAAAGATTTACCATGTCCAAATTATTAGCAACTACTGAAAAAGGTCTATTTAGCTAGTACCTCCCGCTCCGCCCCCTTACTACTCAGCACAGTAATTCTCCCGCTGGCCCCCAATCTCCCCCAAATAAAGTTGCTCAAACACAACCACAGTCACATATACAGCAACAGTCAGAGAAATCTACCCGCCAGTCCGACCTAACACCCCAAGGGGTAACTCGTAAACGAAGCCTAGAGAAATTGGTGGGCGCTTAGATAAAGTTTGGCGGAATCTTGGTTCGAGCGGGAGAGGGTGGGGCGGCTATCGCAAACCTTAATCGTACCCCCAAATCTCAAAAGTCAAACCACAGAGCATACTACCCAGTAGACGGGCAAAGCGGTCTCGAATAACCAAGGGCTGCTCCGTTGTATGTATAAGTATTGTGTAAATAAGTCTTAGGTAAGTCGTAGTATTCGCAGTATAACCCCGAGTCTCATTCGTGCATTGATTTCAGGGGATGGAATTTGAACGACAGTGCGACGAAGCCATGGTTCTTCTGTACAAGCTGCGGAGTTATTATTTATGATGGAGTAATACTCCGTATTTTTAAATGAAGTTGGTCTATTCTACGGGGTGCGATGGAATGTGAGTTTTGCGGTCAGAGATACGCACGAAATGAACATTTCGGGTTACCAACCACTACTGCCTATCCAAAACACGCAGTGGATGGTCTAGGGGTCAGATATGCGCCTATCTAAAATTTCCAAAAATATTTTTTTACATTTAAAAAAGCGCATAAGGCTGAGTCAAGCTTTTGTGTATGTGTCATAGTGTTGATAGTATGTACCAATCTCAAAACTGTCAGGCGGAAGATGATCGACGGCGGCAGCCTCACTTCAACTGACTAGCATGGCTGATTGACAGCTTGTGCATAAAAGGCTTCCTACGTTTAATTGACAAGTAATACATCAATTTAAAGAACTGATAAACTACAGTCTAAAATGCTTCTCTTTACTCGTACTGTTTATCAAGGCGTGGCGCTGTAGGTGAACTCTCTCAATATAAACAAGCATTGAAGTTGCTTTCAAAGTACTGTACATAGTCTCATTGTCGTGTTTCCGTTTCATAGTTTTCTATGCGATGACCTTTTACTAGCAGTGATACAAGTGGTTACTACCCATTTGTTTTTGCCCATACTATTTAAATGGACTCGTCGGCTCATTTTCCAAAGCAAGTACTCCGTAAACATGGCGCTTCTATTTGTCGGACTATCGCCCGGTACACTGTTGGTAGGTAACTCTTTATGGTCCATTACGGGAGGCTGACAGAACACGCACGTAAGGCAAAGGAAACATCACATACGATAACCCAGCCCACGATTGGTGGGTAATACGACACAGCCGCCCGAATTCCCGAAGAATAACCGTAGTCTTCCTTTTCTTCTTCTTTCTCCTCGTTCCCAGTCTTCACAGCCCATCCCCGTCAGCCGACCTGCAGCAGGCCTTGCATGTTTCGTGTTTCTATTTTTGGAGTCTTTTTTTTTCTTGGTTACATGCGCGGCCGTAGCCGTGGAACTTTTCACCTTCTTCTTTTTTCCCTGTCTGTGTCCCGTCAAAACTTCTCATGGGCGCAGGGATTATTCAGGTTGGATGTTGATCCAAGTCTTGGCTGAGTGGGTGGCGGGAGGCATTAGTCGGTTAATCAAGCGAGTGGGATACGTGAAAATCTTGTATCTGGATTCTCAGAGTAATATTGATGAAAAGAACGATAGTTCCGACAATGTGGTTGATTATGCGCCGTCTGGCGCATTGGAGAACGCTTGCGAAAGAAAAAAGAAGTAAAGAGTGCGAATAATAATGGTCCAGAAGCGGGGTTGTCAGGTAACTCCGTAGGGTGCCAAGCATCACATATCAACAAGTGCCGTGACGATGATGTACTGTACAGCAGTAGTTAGTTGGCGGGGGTGGCGCTGTGATGGGTGAGATGGGCGCTGGCGGGCGGGCGGTTAATCCGGCGCTGTCATCTGCGCCGCCGAGTTCGATTGCCCCCATCACGTCTGGAAGCCCGGAGGCCAACCGTGGATGAAAGACGCAAAATTGAGTAGAGAAAACCTATTGCATTGTCCCCGTAGAGATGTTTATATCAGCACAGCATGTTCTTACAGACACAACATCACGCCGGGCAAATTCATGCAACCTCACACCGCAGCAGAGTAAGTCAGTCAGTGGCAGTATTTTTCTGGAATAATATCCTGTCTTACCCCGAGATTCTAGCCAGGAGAAGAAACATATGGAACCGGGTTAGGGTTCCTTTAAATGCCCATGTTCAGAACATTATCTGGGCACCTACTATTGCCTACTAGAATGTATTTACAGGACCGTAATGGCCTTGGCTATATGTCCGTCATGTTATTGCAGCAAAGCCATGTGCAAAGGCAGGGATAGTGAAATCTTTTTCTCGGGTCTACCACACACATAGCGTATTATTCAGACCTCCAGAGCAGCCGTTTTGTCTTCTTTTTGCGCCCGGTGCTCCAAAAGGTTGTGCAATTCCCCGAAAAGGTATGCAGTGTAGCGTCTGTTTGGCCGAGGTGAGATGTATGAATGCCCTGAGCCACACACACGATACCGTTAGGACGGAATCATCAAGTGCACCTGACAGCATTTTGTCTCGATGGAGGATCTGAGGAATATCCGGATTGGTTAGGACGGGCTCCGACGGGGCCCAAGGGCCTCCGTCAGCGGCTAATAGAAAGCTGATGCTGTCCATGGATGCGTTTTAAAGTTAAGGGTTAGGAGAACGACGTGCATTCCCTTCCCTCTGAGTCGATCCTTTGCATCCCATAACCGTTTCATTGGCCAACGCGCCAGCCCTTTTCTCAACGTCCTTTCCTCTTCTTCCATGTGAAGAAAGTGACGACACCAGCCAACAGCGCTTCACGGACCTTCTTTCGCCTCATGGGGCAAGAATTGTCTACGTAAATTGGAAGACTTCCAATTTAAAGCAACATTTCCCAAGCGGACGGAGATGCCCTTTGAGGGGGCCACTGGTAGTTATATTAGTAGCCTGCTGATAGGTCCAATGTTTGCGACAACCCCCAGCGCAGCGGCCAGGCGGCCAAGCGGGCACGGGCACGCTAGGAGGGCAGCGGATGAGGCTGGCTCGTGTGTAGAGCTGAAATCGGGGCAAGGGGATAGGATAGACGGTGGACGGAGGATTCAGATTTGAGTCATTAATGATCAGCTATCCGTTTGTGCGCACTATATGGATCACGATATGCGAAGGCTGGGAGGCAGCTTCCAACGACGTGCCCGCGCGTATTCTGGAGCGATATGATATTGGCTTCCGGAGGTTGATAAAGCGGATTGTTTTTCGCCTGCCTCTTTCCAACATTCCCTTGATTCATACCACTCACCACCAGGCAGCCGTATTATTTATTATGAAAGAAATGACTCTTCTTTATTGCGAATGAACTGGATTGAATGAGGGCATTATTCCGTTCCACTATTGGACCAGGGGCGGATGAAACCCTCGCCGTGGTTGTCGTCAACTATTATGCCTAATAGGCGACGTTCAGGCGCTTAGCAAATTAGAGGTGAAAATTTTTTCATCTTAGGTTCCCCTTTTATTTTTGATATAGGACGAATAAAGGGTTGAGTCATGCTTGCAAGGATTCAAGTTTCGTATCGCGGACGCCGTACATGAGATTGAAACCAGGTTCCTTGATAATGAGTACACACTTCTTGATTACCAACGTCAGTTTTCTCTGGACTTCCATGCGCCTGGGCAAGAGCTGCGCTGTTAGTAATGGATGCTGGCATCAGTCAATTATTATGTACATATTCTTCTTCTTTCTTCTCTCTATAACTGCGATAATAATGATTATTTCGATGACTCTTTTCTTTTGTGTGGGAGGGACCGCGTAATACGGATACGACCATGCTGCCCAATACGGCGTACGTACGCGTAACGTCAGGCTGTAAGTGACATCAGCCCACGTATCATCGGCTGGGCCACCACACCGAGCACAGGGATCACACCAATGGGAGGGCAGGATATAGTCTATTGGCCACGCACCCTGATACCTCCATCCACGCCATTGGGCGTATCACCGCGTATCACAGCGTATCGTGTCTGTGGTGTGCTTCGCTTGTGGTATGGTAAGCGTATGTAATACCAGCCTTACCCACGCCTATTATTAAATACATCAATACCTGCCTGTTCTTCCTCCCAACCTCCCTTCTTCGCTTTGGCTTCTTCTCCTCTTTCTTCTGTTTCTCTTTCTCTTCTCTCTCCCACAATCCTATCCTCAACTTCTCCCCTATCGCATCCGCTCTTAGAGAAGAGTTTGACTGAACAGCCGTCGTCCCACGGTTTATCCTGAACTCTCCCCTCTTTCCCCAGTCCCATCGGTTCCATCGTTTGGATCCCGCTCCACCACTACCAGATAGATCCAACCATTATTTCCTCTGTCCCTTTGCCCGCTCGACCAGGAGTCGTTGCCAGAGCTCAAATGCACGACGGGCAAGATCAGTCATATCTCTTTCTCTTGCCTCCGCTGCTTACCTCGCCGCGGTGACCCGCCTCTTTATCCTCCCCCCCCCCCCCCCCCCCCCCCCCCTTTTTATACATCGTTGTTTTGTCCTTTGATGCCGTTTTGAGAGCGATATCCTGTACAATATACCTGTGATTTGTTTTTTTTGTTCTTTGCTTTGTTCCTGTTTTTTTGCATTAAGCTTAATCCGGCAGGGGTTGGTTTTTCTTGACCATTCAAAAAGGGAGTTTATCTGTTTTCATCCGGCGCGGTTTGAATTTTTACGGTGCCTCTATGCCCGTCCATCGATAATGTATCAATATCCCATTCCACCTCCGGGGTGGTCTTCCTACGACTACACCACCACGCCTCACTACAACTACTATCCTTCGCACTTCGCCTCTCCACATGCCTCTCCTCGCACGAAACGACACTCTCATCGGGCCAGCTATTCGACGGCAAAGGACACGGCGGGGGGCTGGCATTCGGCGCCACCGGGATACGCAAGCTATTACGATGCTATGTACGGTTATTCCTCGCCTCCGCGCAAGCACGAAAAAGTAAGTGCTTTTTTCGGCGAAAGCCACTACAGTGGCACCAGTGGGAAAGCGCCTCGCCGCTCCTCCATGCCAACTGGAGATCCCTTCCATCATCCCACCACCACGCCGTTGCGATCGCAGAAACGACCCTTCTTCGCGGAGGTGGTTGACGATGCTTTCGATACGCCGCGCTCTGTCCCCTATGCAACATATGGCGCATGGGCTGGTCGTCGTTTTGACGAGCCCAAAACAACGCCCAGACGCGGTGCTGCTCAATATCAATTTTATCGTAAGCAGAAGCCAACCACTAATCAGTCTTTTTACTACAACCAGGTTCCCGTATATGATGAAGCAGACTCTCCCAAACGCTCTCGTGCCCGTCGCGCCTCAACTTCGGCCCGAACTCCTCAAAAGCCAAAACCCGCCACTGCCCCAAAACATCCCAAGGCCACCGAAGCAGACGCAATTCGCTGTCACATTCCTGAAGGCTACTCGCTAAAAAACTGGGATCCTACAGAGGACCCGATCCTCCTCCTGGGCAGCGTATTCGACGCAAACTCTCTTGGCAAGTGGATATACGACTGGACAGTGTTTCGGCTTGGAGCTGCTGCGCCTATGGCCGACGTCGCTGGTGATTTGTGGCTTCTCCTTATCAAGTTGGCAGGGAAGGTTAAAAGGGCGCGCGAATGTGAATCCCGCATTCACAACGAAGAAGCAAGGGAGATGGTTGAAGGTTTCCTAGCCAGCGGTGAACGATTGTGGGAACGATTTGAAAGACTCCTCAAGGCTTGCGAACACTTCATGTGGAAAGCTGCGAAGCGGGAAAGCAATAGAAGTGGCTCTGTGATGATGGGGCAGAATGCTGGGTGTGAATTTGTCGATTCGATATTCGGTCGTGATCGCGAGCTGGAGAACACCGAGAAGTTGATGAACAGTATTCGCCTATGGGATATGCGATTTGACGCCAACTGCGACGAAATATTGCGTCATCCATCTGCGGTCTAGCACTCCCCGAATTGTTTTTGTGTTTTTGTTAATAGAAATTGGAAGTCGATAAGGTCAAGAGCGGGACGATTTGAACGGTGTCCGGTGGAATAATGATTGATCTATACATCCGGGGTGCATCCCCTATTTTGATATGGGGCTTCTATATCCGACAACCCAAAGGAATCCGATAACTTCACCCTCCGCTTCGACTCACGAGGGCACCCCTTCTTTCACAAGCTTATCTCTCAACCTCGATATCTCCGCCTTGACACTCGATAATCTTCCGTCTCTCTCTCGCTTTATACTTTCACGCCTCAGTGGCAATTTTCCTTATTACGTTTTTCCGTGCCTCAAAATTACTCTCTTCTGGGCCCTTCAGGACGTACGCAAGCTTCATCTCCCGGCGCCCGTGGCTGCACGCATCGCATGTTATACGTTCCTGTTTTCGGCTATGAGTCTTTCCATGCTCGTGGTGTCTTGGTTTGATTGATCTACAATTTGTTGTCGTGTCTCCCGGCTCGCCTCGTCGCTCGTTACTATTCCAACCAGACCGGGCCGGGTGATTGTTCATGTTATGTTTACCGTCTCTTACTATGTCCATGTCCATCCAAACGTTCTCGAGTCATAGCAGCACTCGCGTTTCGTTCGCGCCTTTAACTTTATATTGTGGATTGGGAGTGTCATTTACCTTATATGGTTGCGTCCATTTTAAGAAAGCCTGTTTTGGATTGCCAAGTTAAAGTTGCGCTTTTGTTCATCTTGTCCTTTCCTTCGATGATACCACCTCCTGTTATTGGTTCTCTATCTTTTTTTTTTTTTGACTTCTATTTACTTATACCTATATTTTTTCTACATACATGCCCCGAGCCTATCTGTCTGTGTGTGCCTTTTGAGCTCACATCTCTTTCTCTATATCTACATATATTGACCTACCTACATACTTATCAACTACCTAACTACCTACCTAACTAACTATTTACTCTCATTTGGAAGCATGATGGCATGCAGGAACACTGTATATAATCCAAGAACTTCTTTTCCAATACAGTAGTTTTGAAACATTTTAGCCACAATCCGATCTCATCCCAGTAAATCTGTTTCACGTATCGGTATCAATATAACTCTTTCCCCTCCCCCACTTCCCCTCACCTGTACGGCAATTGAGGGGTCGGCCCGTCATGTGGTGATCTCGTCACCAATCAGACTCTTCCCCTTGCCGCGCACACATGCATGCCAAGAACACTCCCTGATCTCTGCGCGGCACGAGGAGCCAATGATGGCCGCAGCTGGTTGAAGTGTTTAATCGCCCCTTCATGGACAAACTATCCACGGTTGCCAGTTGGTGTCTTTAGATTAATAACTGTTACCCCGCCTTGAACTCGTGGTCTGGAATGTGGTTGAGATTACGGCGGTTGATGATGGCTGGAGGTGGGTTGTAATGGTGTTGGTGCGGAGGGTGTTCTGGGTCCTGAGGGTGGAGGGTTGGCGTTTTGCATTATTTACGTGTGTGATATTCGAAGTATAGGCCCTGTTATCAGAGGGGGCGGGGGTATTATTACAAACGCACAGGCTGCAAACTGCCAGTGGTGATGAGGAGGAGGGGCAAAACTAGAGGTTTGAACCGACGGATTAATCTATACCTATACGTTGTTGGAAGATGTGTGTCTATTATTGATCTATAATTCTATGGCTGCTTGCTATGATATCTAGCTTCAAGATGCTCCTCTTTCTTAAATAAAGTACAAGTATAAATATAGTGATCATCTCACGTAGTGAAATAAATCGTATAACAATCTCCGGATGCTTGACTCGCATCACGGAAACAAATACATAGTAATCATGTAGATTACCCTGAGAAACGAGGTTCCATGCGTCGACGGCACGCGGGAACGTATCCGCTGTGCATGGTGGCAGTACTAGCTTTTCCGCAATTGTGATACTGATAGGACAGTCAAAGCTGGCGGGCGGTTGGTCGGTATTCTATAGCGTTGAAGGTAGCCACTTAAAGCCGCAGCCACTAAATGCTTTTAACCCGGGAGGAATAGACCCATGTGTGCCAAATATCGGTCCGTCAGGGTAAGTCGTAGGTAGTCGGAAAAGGGCCAACGATGCATATAAATCGGTGTCCATGTACCCCATTCAAGACCCCGCCGAACTGCGATACGCCTTGCTCTCATCCTGCTTCCAAAACATCCACAGCATAGAAATACCAATTTTCGACGCCGCTGCAACCCACAATGCCGTCGATATCCCTCCCGTACTCTTGGCAAGCCAACCCCCAGTGATCGCACCCCCAACGACCGCGATGACGGCAGTGGCGCGCCGGTTACGTTTGGCGTTTGCGCTTAATGGTTGTAGCAGACCAGGGTCGGAGAACAGGTCGTAGTATAGACTTGTCAGAACAGTTGTTGGGATCTCCGGGAAGGAAAGGAGCCGGCTTGCAGCCATCTGGCCTGCGCATTGGAAGGCGACAAGCGACAATGGGATAAGTTTTAGAAAGATGTCATTGTTCGTCACGACGTCAGAGTCTTCGATGATTTTTGCCTGTAGGAGAAATGCGGCTATAGCGAGGAGGAGGAATTGGGAGCTGAAGTTGACTATCAGGGTGCGTCTGCGTTGGGCCCCTAGATATCGCGTCTTTGAGTACACGGTACTACCGACAATGAAAGACGTAATGGAGACTAGAGCTTTGAGCCAGTGATATGACTCTTGGTTGAGAGCATCTGATGCCCCTAGTCCGAGGAAGACGGTGTTCCCTAGTACGTTGAATGTCAGCAGCTGGGTATTTGTATATGTACTGTATGATTCAGATGATCGATCGTACCGGTTTGCATGCTCACAAAGCAGCCCCATGCTCTATAAGCGGAGCTGTCGCAGAGGCCAGACAAGAAATAGCAGGCGAGAAAGACCAGGTCTGCATGATTTGTACTGACATCCTGGGCTAGGTGGCGTGCGAACGACGGCTTTGTATCTTTCTGGAGTGGTAGGTGTTGCTGTGCTTCTATATCACCCCTTGGTCTCTCGTCAGACAGGTGTGTTCCTGGAGGCGCATTGACAGCCATTGTGAAAGTTCAAGTTGATGGCTTTTTTATATTGCCTCAGGGAATTCTGACCATCCAAGTCACGGCTTGAAATGAGGGGATTTGGTTGACAGTAATTAAATTGACCCGATGGCTTTGAGTCATACTGGAAATTTCTCAGTCTTCGCCGAATGGGTCTCGACAGCCAAGAAGGGAGCTAGCTAGCTAGTAGTGACTGCCATTTATTTACTTTTGTATTTTTCTCTCTGTTCCGTCTGTGTCCTCGGCAACACTTCTTGCCATGAATTGATATCGTATTATTGATCTTGAGCTCGGCAGCGGTGGGTTCTTTTCTTTTCTTCAAGTTTCAATTCAGGGGCAAGCATCTTCCCGGCTGAGTCAGCGGGTTTGACTTTGTTTTTGTACTGTATCTCGGCCTCCTTCAAAACTCTACAGCGGCATCATGGCTTCTCTTCATGATGCAATGCAAATTGGAGGATGCATCACTCCAAGAGGTGTAACTGAATGTTTCAAACTAATCTGTGGAATGGAAACATCTATTGGCTAATGGTCAAAACCATGCTAGTACAGTTGCAAAATCACCGACTTCTCCTTTGGAAATCCAGTATCTGAAAATATCGTCTGCATAATCTCACAGGAACAGGGAGCTCACAGTTATATGCCATAAATTTTGAGGGAAAGTCTGCTTGTGTTTACCATAACAAGCTAGACTTACTATCCTTTTCGGTATGTCCCCGTTAACCGCTCTTTGATGCACAAATTATGGGCCTTGAGCGTACTAACATTCGGAAATATAAAAGAGACAAGCACACTACTCCGTAAACCAAGCCGATATCATGTGCAACAGTGCAATGGCAGTTAAAGCAATACAGAAAGACAAAGATGTCAGTACATTCGTTATGAATCGCTATAGGAATCCTGAGCTAAACAAGGAGCAAATGTTCCCATGGCATCAGTAAAGAGGTCCCTGAAACCCTCCGATAATCACTGAACGTTGATACCTCCCTCTCTAACGGTTCTCCCAAGAGACTAAATTTAGTCACTATCTCACGCGCAAGGCTCGAAGTGAGGCAACTAAGTGAAAATGCATAAAGATATAAATAGCGCCTACGCTGCCTTTCCAGACTGGCCCCGCAAATATTCTTATTTCTCTCTCAATTACAGTGTACTACGGAGCATCAGTCATGGAGTCTACATTAATTCCCCCCGACGTATCCTCAAGATACTGGCGTCTTCTGATTCGCTAGGCAAAGGCATCAATATTCAACTTGTTACCAGACTACTCCAAATTTCGGAAGCACAAAAACGTTCATTAACCGAAGAAGAATCTGTTGATGCTCTGGCGGTCGATGAAAATACGCAAATATTTGACATTGAGAAAAGGAGACCCATCCGAGAGGCACTTCACCTCCTCATACAGCAGGACGTTGTATCAAAAACTAAGACAATCGCTTCAGGACATCCAGCTCCATATTGGGACGAAAATCGCAATGGCTACTACGTCGACGTTGTACGTGTACCTGTACCATCTCCCGAGGAACTCGGGACATCTGAAACTGGATGGGGGCGACACACTCACTCTCTTCTTGCTCGGATTGTCTTGTCTATCTCAAAAGTTTGGCGGAGGGTAAAGGTCGGCGGGTTGATGAATATGCATTTCAGTTTTACGCGGCGCGTTTCTGGATGGTCCATGAAGAGAAGGCCGAAAGGGAAGAAGATGAGGGAGCGGAAACCGCAGAGCTTTACTCCCCTTCTGTCATGTTAGCCGCTTCGTTCTTGAGTTCCTCGAACTGTGTAGATAATTGGCTGCAGGTCTACGACGATGAAATGGAGCGGCTTCGGGCTGTAATGCTACCGCGACGCTATGACTGGGTGCCAGGACATAGGAGCGCAGTGTTCCATGCAGCTTTCCACGGTCTCAGGCGCACGTTGAAACTACTGCTTTCCAAGGAGCAGAATACAGCTGCTACAAGTTTTGCTATGCAAGAGGCTTTATATGCTGCTTGCTTTCGGGGAAGATTGCCTATTCTTCAAGATTTTCTTAGACAAGGAGTAAGCGTCAATGCCGACTACGGCCCTTTCGAAACTCCGTTGACGGCCGCGTCTGCTGGCGGACATGGAGATATTATACGATGCCTCCTAGAACGCGGTGCCACATTTCCAGCGGAACTGGACGATTCCCATCCTCTCGTCGTGTCTGCAATTACCGGTCACCAAAATGCAGTCCAAATACTTACAGACTACCTCTCCGGGGCGGATCGCCAGCGAGCTCTCGACTACTCCCTAGTAACGCTCGTAAAGCGAGTTAATACTAATATTCGCGACAACGTAATCCGCGTGCTACTACAAGTCGGGGCGGACCCTCTGTGCCCCCTTGAAGGCAATGATCAGACCGCTCTTGAAATTGTACTCATACGGGGTTCACCTACTACAATCGGATTGCTAATACAAGCAAGCAATCTAGATAAGCTAAGGTTTTGTAGTGAGCGATACTTACAATTGGCTGTGGCTGTCGGTGAAGTGGCCCTCATCCAGTCTCTTCTGTCAAAGATGGGTCCTGTCGGAGCCGAGCGCAATTCCAAATTCGTCGACCAGGCCCGCCTAATATCTGCTGTGAGGGTCGGCAGCACGGACAAAGTGCAACTTTTGCTAGACAAAGAGCCGCAATGGCAAGGAATACGGGATAGAGACGGCTGTAGTCTGGTCCATGTTGCTATACGGGAAAGTCGTACAGAGATAGTTGACCTACTATTACGGAATATGCAAAGTGGAGAAGAACATGCACCGGATACATTTCGCACTTTGCTTTTTGAAGCCGTTCGAACCGCATCCATGGATACAGTCGACATCATTTTGAAGCGTATCGTGGAGCTTGGACTTCCGGTCGGCGTTACTGGGGAACATCTCCATGCAGCGGTCTCCAGAGGCAGCGCTGACTTCTTTCGTATGCTCCTCCCGGCCATCCCTGAGAATGGTGTACTTAGTTTGCGGGATGAAATGGGAAAAACTATTCTGCATACCGTAGCTGGCGCTCATCACTACACCAGGACAGAACTCAGAGATTGGGCCCGGCCGGTGCTTGTTGCTTTACTCCAACGCAACCCACCCTTGGAAGAAAAGGATAGTGCCGGCAGCACGCCGTTATACCATGCTGTCGCCATGGGCAATGTGGAAATAGTCAAGATGCTTCTGGAAAGTGGGGCGCTTCCCAGAAACGTGCCAGCTGACGAGATTGAAGAACGACGATCTTCATACGCCGATGAAATTGGACTATGCAAAAGACTTTGCGCACTTGGAAGCGATTGACAAAGGACTCCGTGTGAAAGCGCAGCATGGCTATGAAGGGAAGATGTACATGTACCTAGGTATCTGGGCCAGTACTATGTTGAGATATATCTGAGGAAGACATACACTCAGCCCATGCCCACCCGTTAGTCGTTGAATAGTTTTTCATCATGCTGAGAACGGGAATAGGGTACAAGAGTTGCTGAAGCCGTAAGTCGATATTAAGGATGTTGTGTACTTATTTCTGTGTTTGATGAAATAGATAGTAACCAGTGCGAAGTATATACCGATTCGCAATCACATCATAACCGTAGAGTACATCAGTAGCTTGTGTACTTGAAACATAACCTGCTATTAGAAGATAGAGGCAACCTCCACAATCCCCCTATTTGCAGCCCTCTACTGTCAATTTTTCTGCGGCCTTTGGCCAAATACAACATACCTTCGTGCGGGGGTGTTAGTAAGTTTGATCAATTCATTGATCTGGAAAATGGCCCGTGGGAAGCGAGAAAAGGGAAAAAACACGTACAAGTGATAATAGGCATGAATAGCTGGATTTGCCATATCTTTGCGGACCTCCACGAGATGCCTCTGAACCTCTTCGGGCGACATGCGGCCGTCACGAGTCAAAAGAGCCATGGACCATCCTTCCACACCTTCTAGGCTCTGTAGGTTGTTCCAAGCGCCAATTTCTTTCTGTGTATTAAGATAGCTGATCAGTAGGTGTTACGCAAAAAGGCTGCATTTAATTTATGAATAGGATGTCAATCACAACTCCTTACCAGCTTTCGGTCCTTTGGCCAGGGAGTAAATGGGACAATAAACTTTCGCTCTGTAATATTTACGAAGCCTGCCTCCTTGAACCAACCCTTCAAGCCTGGGCCGGGACACGCTGTCCTGCCTAATGATTCCGACGCCTCAATAATTTCTCGGATATTGGTGGCTAGGGCGCTATTCTTTTTCAGAGAGTCGTCGTCTGAATGTAGCGCAAAGTCACAATCGAAGTACTCAGCCCAACCTCCTGGCTTTAGAGCTCTATAAAAAGACGAATTAGAAAGACTTGCTAGGTATTTTTGCATTTGCTATCTCATAAGGAAAGGAGACGGAAAACAACCGGAAAGTTTGGCGAATAAGCGCGGGCCAATCTTTGATCGAACCTGCAAGATAGCGGGCATGAATGTAGTCGAACGGCTCTGAATGTGCGAAATCTTCTTCTATGTCATCGATCTCAAATCTGACGTTCGGCGGGACGCTGTTTTAATGTGATTTAGAATATGTAGAATATTTCAAGCTAGAAATAGAAAGTCAAGGGCAAAAGATTCACTTACAAAGATGGCTGGATTGGGCTTAAATCGTTTCCAATAACCTGATACATTTCTCAGTAATGATGTTTCAAGAATAGATGAGATAAGAAATTCAGCTACGAGCATACCAATGCAGATGGGAATGCATCGGCTATGTCACCAGAATATTAGTTCCATCTATTTTCCCCAATAATCCAAGCGGTAACTTTCTTACCCATTTCAATAGCCCATAATCCCGTACCGGTTCCTAGATCTAAGATTCTCTGGGGGTTGGAACCGATAGGCGCAAGATACAAACGATCCCCAATGACAAGAGAGTACATTCGATGCATGATGTCCAGTCTGTCTTGTTCCTTTTCGTCATTTGGCAAAGGGTATTCTTTTCCCCAGACCAAAACTTATTATCAGAAATAATATCATTTAATATATATGAATGCTGAATAATGTGAAACACGAACTCCCTTCTTTGTAGGAATGGTATCTGCGACCTGTGTATAGTCACGTAAAGATTAGTCCTCCGGTTATTTAAAGGTCGCGGAAGCTCAGAACCGACCATTTTCAAAATGAAAATTTAATACTGTGGAAGTGAGAGATGCGGTAGTGCTTGTTCTATTGCTTAGACAAGGTTAGCCATCAAATACAAACAAAAGGCTGAATAAGAAAGGGAAAGCTCACGAATCACCAAAGGCTGAATCAAGCTCGCCGTCACGCTGTAGGTGACAATGAATTAGCAAGTTATCCCATTGAATAGACCGTCTCGGCAATCTTCAAAGACGTACTTCATTATCGACCTCTATATTTCCTTGAGAAGGGTCAGTAACATCGGCGACAGAATACCCCTGCGCGGGTGGCTGCTCTGGTGAACCTGGGGCTTGCGATGGCATTTTTAATTTTTTGGCCGCTGATGCCAAAACAGCTGTATAACTAGGTCTTTAGATAAATTGGAAAGCGGTACAACCCCGGCGCCATATATATGTTGCAGGCCGCCAGCCTGGGATCTGATTGAAACTAGATAACCTCGGAAGCCAGTGTCAAATCCAATGTCCAAGAACAAAGACGGTGTCATAATTTCATATTCATCCCAGTTAAAAAACATAAACCAGGCGAGGTAGTGTGCATTGGACGCAGATAAAGACCAGGTTAAAAACCAGGGGTATTTTTTCACCCTCTGCATCCATCCAGATAGGGAATATGAACGTCACCTTAGCCTGAAAGAAGTTAGGAAATCTGCGCGGAATATTTTCTTCCTCTTCTAGTTGCGTCAATTGACCGTTCCATAAATGCAATACAGGCGCATTTATGTGTACAGTAATTGGCGTGGATAGTGTTAAACAGATGCTGGTTGAGTCTACTCGGTGCCGAGCCCGGAAAACCTCCCGTCTTTACCCCTGTCAACTTATCGTGCCTTTGTAGGAGCCCATCAAATGAGGGGCAATTGGCGGGTAAATACTCGTTAGTCGGCTACTTCGGCGTGCTAATCGATTTGGTCCTGGAGCACATGTAGCTTACGCATCATACGAGCATGGCGTGAACGAGATAGACCAGGCAAGTTGAAAACGATTTATCCACCGAGGGGCTGTTAAATGTTACGATGGTCAGGGAAACTCCGCAAAACCTTGAACAATAACTTTTCTAGTTACTCATTGTGCGCTTTGCATGTTGATGGTGTAAACGGAACAGCCACCTAGGAACCCAAATCAATTAGAGGGTTATGTCAACAAAACCGCTGTTGTCACTTTCTAACTGCCCCAGGTGTTAGTATACGTCCGCACTCGAGCTTCTAGAACAATGTGCCGGTCAGATCAAAGGTTTCTTACGTAGCGAAACATAATCTCGAGATGAATAGTAATGGACAGTTATGCAGGGAAAATACCATCTCAAATATCACCGTAGTACGCACAATCTCAAAGCAGTCCCTTTATCACAGCCTCCAATCCCTCCTCCTTCAGTCCCAGTCTACCATTCCACAAGTTTTTGCGAATATCACAGTAGCCTTCCTTAGAGTAGCACGCGGCTCGAATTAAATCCATGATAACGTCGTGATTGATCTCCCCTTTTGAAAACTTCTCTTTTGCTGCAGCAAGCGTCTGTTCCAGACTAATCGTTTGGACATCCCATTTGACTCCTGTGGCTTTTTCAAACGCAGCAACTATTTCGTTTGCAGTCGCCGTATATGAAGAAATATATACGTATTGATTGGCAGTTTCACTGGGATGCCCGAGGATAGCTACTAAAGCGCGTCCGATTTGCGACAGGGTCGATTGGGTAACGGGGACATCGCCATCATCCCAGATCACAGCTGATTTACTGGGGATATCATATTGCAAAAATTCGTTTTGGATGCCCTGTCATGTTGTCAGTAGGACATATAAAGATACGATCGCTATGCGATATTTCTTATCGTTATGCCTCTCGGACAGATTGAAAGGAATAAGTAACCCACCCAATCAGCAAAAGGTCCTGCAATCACTACCATCCACGAAATCTTATCTTGTTGAGTTTCAAGATATTCCACCAGCGTCCGCTTCCCAGCTAGTACGGGTGCAATCTTCAAAACCTCAGGGTTCTTGGTATCACTGCCGTATTCACTTGGAATAAAGACTTTTACCCCGGCCGCGATGGCTGCGTCGACGAATTTATTCTGCTCGGCGAAGCCAGTGGGACCAACGATGCTTATGACTGCATCCTGGCCCTTGAAAACTTCTGTGAGCGATTGCGCGGAAAAGTCTGATCTGGTAACTTTGGTGCCTGCTGGATATGTTGAGGTTGACGTCTCGCGCGCAAGAACAGTGACGTCGAAATTCGAGTTGAGGAACTCCGCCAGCACGGCTGGGCCGAGATTACCTCCGGCCTAACAATATTTTTGGTCAGTGCAGTTCTTTATCAACGGCAGAAGCTACAATAAGTTCGGCTTACCCCAATCAAGATCACGTTTTTGATCCCGGATGTCATGATGTTTTGTGCAGAAATAGCCGCTCAATGAGGATGGACCAAAATGAATGGGCCGGTTTAAACTGTTGAATGTTAAATGGGAACCGGGTGGTATTTATGTCGTCAAGATTCCGCCCCATAGCAACACTTTGATTGATTAGTAGTACACGGATGGAGTCAAGGAAGCCCCGGTTTACCCATTCCATCATTGAATTACCTCATCACACCATGGGTCCAAACCCGTTCCAGAGGTAGAAGAAGTTATTTCTCGGCAAGTGGAGTGCGGGGCCGATATGATCTGAATATAAATTAGCTAGATTCAAGGTATGTCCTCAGATTGTTTTAGCAGATTTTCTCAAGTCTTGCGAGCAATTCGTGGCCGTTGGTCGGTGTTGAGAATTTTGCTTCTAAAATACTCAGTATGGGCTCTCAGAACAACGCTCCATTGAGCCGCAGGCTTTATAGCCCGACTTATAATCTGGTTGATTTGGAATGCCTCTGAGCTGTAACTTAACAAGCGCTCAGATACTTAGTAGACATTCAGTTTTTTAGAAGAGATGGTCCGATGATGAGGAGATTCGCCTGTGTTTTAACGCGGGATTTCTGCTCTCGAATACGCTTGCTTTTGTTCGTGAGCATTTGAAAAAACTAAGTTGGCTTGTACTTCAAACACAGTGAAGCACAAGCTAGACAGCGGATAAAAGCGTGCATTCACTCAGCGCGCGTGCTGCATTGGGCTTTTTAAGAGGTTTTTTGACGTATGCAGCGTAAAGATATCAAATCAGCGAAGTGTCATCGTTTCCATATATCATTCTCCGGCACGTACCTTCGCCTCCACTCCAGGCAATTTGTATTTCCAAGTCAAAATAACTAGTTGCCTCTGAGTCTCAGTTCCAAGAGTGGAAGCAAGAAACTTAGTTCAAAAGTGGGCAAGATAGCAACGAGGCTTGATATCAAGGATACGGGAGAAACAGACAGCTTGAAGCGCGGCCCCACGAGTTAGTTAAACTATGGGGCATGGCTAGTGAACCAAGCCATTATTTAGTTTAACTAGCTACTGTACCCCAGGTTCCAGCGAAGCGAAGGGTTTAGGGCGTCCGGGCGTGCAGACACTCAACCTGTGCCATCTCGTTCCCACGTGCAGATACCATACCCCGTGTTGAGACTCGAAAATAGTCGGTTGAGTGAGGACAAGATCTTGCATGGTACATGTACATGTACACCAACCCTGGTTTATATCTCGGATGATGTTTGGCAGTTAGGGTTGGCCGTGTAACCCTAACCCCAAACGGCCAATCTCAGCCCTAACCCTAACTACTTTAGCCCCAGCGTCATGCCTCAACTAGGCCCCTGATAACCCTCACCTTGCACAGTCCGGTGGAAATGGGATGGTAGAGTGGAGAGTTTCCATAAGCTAGAACACCCTATTGTTTGACAACTGGACTACAAGGTATATCACTCCTCAGATAAGGTAAGGAGTCGGTTAGCATTGCCTCCTCGCTTCATTGACTGCCCGTCAGCTGGGGTTGCCAAACCGCTCGATGTTTAGATCTCAATCGGGAGTTTCCCCGCATTAGAAGCCTTGCTCCAGGCTGCGCCAACGGCGAAGTAGCGGGCTATAAGTTAAGTTATGTAGTCAATTCTTTTTCCAACTGATCACAATGCATTGGTTGACAGGATACGGAAGCAAGTATATTCAGTGTGACGTTGCACATTGCGAAGATGTATGATATCCCGTCCGTCAACTGCCTATGGAGTACTTAGAGTTTAAAAAGTCGTAACAGCAATTATCGATCCTTCTTCTCTACGAAGATTGGTGAACAGAGGAGCCATGGCCGAGCTTCATCTTGATTCTCATGCCACTGCCAAAGGCTCTGTAATCTGCAGCCTGGTCTCCAGGAATCCTTCAAAGCTGCTAGTATTGTTCGATAATGACCTCGAGATACGCGAAGAAACGGGTTGTAGGTGTCTGCCATGACGTTCTGGGACTAAGGCGTTATCTCGGCGCTGATAACGTTTGCCAATCTTACGAACTCATTTTTGTGCACCGTCTTAATCCCAACCTTTTTTCGCGATCACCCGATTTGCCCTACCCCCTCCGCCCGCAACCGCCACCCTTCGCCAGGGCTTCCTTCGTCGTTCCAGAGCCCTTCGCCAGTTTTCTACATGCGTAGATCATGTCGCTCGCTGTTCTCGCCGCGAGGCGCTTCTCCCTTTGATGACTCCTATCGTTTATCTTCACCGGCACTCCCAGTTTGTTATTACCGGCCCTCGTTCGTCTGTCTTCCCTGAAGGGTCTGAATCGTCGCATTCGCCCATACTTCGCCAATTAGCTATTCCCTGTCTCTGCAGATTCCCTGGTAGTGCTAGCATCATCGGCGGTTGTCACTCCAATGTCTGCTCCCAAGAATGAGAATCAAATCTCGGAAAAGCCTGCGTCAAGCTCAGCCCCCTCCTCGACGAAACAAGATGGATGTGCGGACGCAATGGCAGGCGAGATTGATTTAGTCAAGGTCAAGGCCCTCGTTAAGAAGGTGGATCGTCATATTGTTCCTTTCCTCGTTCTTTTGTATCTATTCAGCTTTTTGGATCGAGGTTGGTTTCTTCATCTTATCTACGGCCGATTCCGAGTCATTGGCACGCGACAGCGATCACATTTACTAACGACAGCCATACATAGTGAACATCGGCAATGCGCGACTATATGGAATGGAAAAGGACCTGGGCCTGACCGGCAACCAGTACCAGATTGCAGTTTCGATCTTGTTCATTCCTTACTGTGTAAGAAATCGCACCACCCAACCCAATTCTCCAGAGTAATTAATACATTATGTTATGGCTGCTAACTACTCGCCCCGTAGCTTCTTGAAGTCCCATCCAATCTCGTGCTGAGGAAATTTACAGCCTCTCGCTACATAGCTTTCATCACCGTATCATGGGGAATCATTGCCACCTTGACCGGTGTTGTTCAAAATTTCGCCGGGCTGGTTGTATGTCGCTTCCTACTCGGATGCGTAGAAGCAGGGTTATTCCCTGGTCTGGTTGCATATATGACTCTGTTCTATGGGAAGCGTGAGATAGCTCTGCGGGTGGGTTACCTATTCAGCGCCGCCGCGCTTGCTGGCGCTTGCGGCGGGCTGCTGGCCTACGGCATTGGCTTCATGGACGGCATTGCCGGTCAGAAGGGCTGGCGATGGATTTTGATTATCGAAGGTCTTCCCTCGGTATTAATTGGCGTTGCAGTTTGGTTCGGACTCGCCGACGACCCTGATACTGCCTATTATCTCAACGCAGAGGAGAAATCACTCATTAAAGCATGGCGCGCCCTGGAGGTTGGCCAGACGGACTCGGCGCAGCAGTTTCACATCAGTGACGCGAAGGAGGGAGCAAAGGACTGGACCGTCTGGCTCATGTGCCTCAGCCAGTTCGGCGTCGACACAATTCTCTACGGATACAGCACCTTCCTACCAACCATGATACAAGGCATTGGCAGTTGGACTGTCCCCCAGGTCCAGGCACTGACGATCCCTTGCTACGCTCTGGGTGCCATCACCTACCTCGTAATTGCTTGGTTCAGCGACCGCATGCAGCGCCGCGCCATCTTCACCATCGTCTTTTGCGCCATCGCCATGATCGGCTATGGCGTTCTTATCTCCGACAGCGGACCCGGCGTGCGCTACTTTGGCTGCTTCCTTGTCGCTACTGGTCTATACGTCTGCGTCGGCCTACCCCTCGCCTGGCTGCCGACCAATCTTCCGCGTTTTGGCAAACGAGCATTTGCTACCGGCCTTCAGCTCACCCTAGGCAATGTCAGCGGTGTGATGTCGCCATTTTTATATGAGAGCAAGGACGGCCCGCGCTATGTCAAGGGCCATGCTGTCACTTTGGCGCTGACGGGGTTTTCGGCAGTTGTTTATGGTTTCATGTGGTTTCATTATACGAAGATTAACAGGGCTCGGCAAGCGGGCAACGTTGACTATAAGATTGAGGGTCTCACAGAGGAGGAAATTGCAGAGATGGGAGATCGCAACCCTCGGTTCCGCTATACTACGTAGGGAGTGTCTATATTTTCACGTTCCGTTTATTACTGCGCATTTTTTTCGTTTAGGGATTATCGATTTCCCCGTCGGTCTGCCCATTGGATCTTCTCCTGCTATTCCGCAGACCCCAACTCATTCTTGGTTATATTTTTTTTTTACAGAGGTATATATATTTAGACGATCTCTCCCATAGCTTTGGAGAGCGTTAGAATTAATTCCCGCGCATGGGTCCAGGGAATGTTTATCCCTTTTGGGTATTTATGCAGAATAATGCATATTCATCCCAAATTGATTTATAAGAGTTGTCTAGACTTTGTGTGACAGCATTCTCAGCAGAAGCTTTCTTTCAGGGAAAAAAGCAGCAAACCTTGCGTCATTCAGCGGATCCAACCTCCATATTTGTGGCAGTCGATTGACGAAGTTGATTCGGAGTTGAAGGATTGATTAATCCCTTATTTCCGTCCATCCACGCAGCCGCACAGCAACTACAGAGAAACGTGCCAGGGCGTGTAGCAGTTAAAAAAGCGGATTTCTCCTTGTGAAATATCACTTTCATATCGTACCGCAGTTTCTAGAGTCTGGTTAAGCCCCGAGACTCCGAGTCTCCGACCACCGATGTGGATGTTGTTGTTCTCGTTCTTTTCGATTTACCGGTTCCCAGCTAGATATTTTTCTGCTCATGACGTCAGGACATAAACTTCCGAGTGCAACAGTGGACATAACAGCAATTCTCGGAGATTAGGCTCCGCTTGCGGAATGGAATTGGAAATGTATTATTAAAACATCCATTTTTTTTATAATAAACGTAGAATTGTTTTTGAAATTGTAAATGGCTCTTCTACTTCCTCCGCAGTTTGCTAGTCAACTTTTCTTCTCAGGGGCTATCTATCACGATGCCTCCAGCTATCGATAAGGAGCAGCCAACGGCGCTAAACACGCCGGCCGGCACTCATTTTACTCCCGGTAATAATGACAATGGTACGAATAACATCAGCAACAACCAAACGAGAGTTTCGACGACTCCTACACAGCACGATTCATCCACCGCCACCTCTATAAGCGGCCAAGATGAAAACTACGAAACCCCGCCCGCCGACACGGCATCCGGGCCCGGTCTCGGCTTCGCGCCCATCCGCACCCGCACCCATTCCCGCTCGCGCTCCCGCAGCTCCTCTCTCCGAAACAGCCTAGTCTTCCGCCGCAGCACCGACCATGCCTCGCTACGTCCGACCGCGTCCACCGCCTCTGGCGGCTCGCGCGTCGATGACCCGGAGTGGCAGGCCATCCACCGCGCAATGTCGAACATGTTCGGCCGGCAACGGCAGGCGGAGAGCGAGGACGAGAAGACAAGGCATGTGGGTGTTGTGTGGAAGGGGTTGACCGTCCGCGGGGTTGGGATGGGAGCCACGTTGATGGGGACCGTGGGGGATATTTTTATGGGCGTGCCGAGGGCGCTTGGAGGGTTGTTGGGGTTTGGAGGGAAGCAGAAAAGGGGGGTGATCAGGGGGAAGAAGGAGATTAGGACTATTTTGGATGGGTTTACGGTTAGTGTCATTCTGGGTGTTATCTTTTGCACTCGGGGGGGTTGCATTGGGCTGACGGCTGTGTTTGATTTTTGATAGGGATGCGTTCGACCCGGGGAAATGCTTTTGGTTCTTGGGAGGCCAGGGTCTGGCTGCTCGACGTTCCTCAAGACAATTGGGAATCAAAGGGCTGGTTATGAGAGTGTCGAGGGAGAAGTGACATACGGCGGGACGGATCACGATGCTATGGCTAGAAATTATCGCTCTGAGGGTGAGTTACTTGATTCAAAATCATTGAGCCCCTATATATTACTAACTGCTTCCCCCCAGTCTTATACAACCCCGAGGACGATTTACACTACGCCTCCCTTACTGTCCGAGAGACATTGTCCTTTGCCTTGAAAACCCGCACTCCTGGAAAAGAATCACGCAATGAAGGAGAATCTCGAGACCAATATAGAAAGACATTCCTTCAAAGCGTTGCGAAGCTTTTCTGGATCGAGCATTGCCTCGACACCAAGGTCGGCAATCAAATTGTACGCGGCGTTTCTGGAGGAGAAAAGAAGCGAGTATCTATTGCCGAAGCCTTAATCACCAAAGCCAGCACTCTCTGCTGGGATAATTCAACCAGGGGATTGGATTCGAGTACCGCGCTCGAGTTTGTACAGAGTTTACGGTCCCTTACAGATATGGCCCAGGTCTCGACACTGGTTGCCATCTATCAAGCGTCCGAAAATCTATTTAAACTGTTCGACAAAGTCATAGTTCTTGATGACGGGAAGTGCGCTTACTTTGGCCGCGCCGCCGATGCAAGGGCCTACTTTGAGAGTCTTGGTTTCGAATGCCCACCGCGATGGACAACAGCGGACTTGTTGACTTCTGTTGGCGATCCGCATGCTCGCCGGATAAGGAGTGGGTGGGAAGACCGTGTTCCTCGCTCGGCTGCGGAATTCCAGGAGGCGTACAAGAACAGCGACGTGTACAAAGCGAATCTAAAGGATATTGAAGACTTTGAGCGGGAGACGCAAGAGCAAGCCGAGGAGCGAGAAGCGGCTAGATCGACCAAGGCGAAGAAGAATTTCACGATCCCTTTCCATCAGCAGGTCATCGCGCTCAGCCATCGGCAGTTCTTGATTATGTTTGGGGACCAGCAGTCACTCTTTGGAAAGTGGGGTGTTATCTTGTTCCTTGCCTTGATTGTGGGAAGTTTGTTCTATGATTTGCCTGATACTAGGTATGATACACTGACCCAGCCCTTTATTTTTGATGCTAAACCCATGTTTTTAGTCAGGGAGTATTCACCAGAGGGGGTGTAATGTTCTTCATGATATTGTTCAACACGCTGTTGGCCATGTCGGAGATAACAACTTCTTTCGAAGGGCGCCCGGTACTGCTAAAGCATAAGAGTTTGTATGTTTCCCCCCATCCAAAAATGGAACTTTATCCCCAGAAATTCTTTGTCACATGAATCGTTCCTCTCAGGGGCAACAGAATTTAGTTTTCCAATCAAGCTTGTTACTCCCTTAATAAAATGACCAGCACAAAGGCTGACATTATATAGTTCATTCTATCGACCTTCCGCGTTTGCTCTAGCACAGGTCGTCATGGATGTGCCCCTTGTTTTCGTTCAGGTTACCATATTCAATATCATTGTATACTTGTATGTTTTTTGAACCACTTGTATTAAAGGAGAGGGACATGGATACTAACAATTCAATAGTATGACTGATCTTTCACGGACACCGTCGCAATTCTTTATCAATTTCCTATTCACATGGCTCACGACGATGACTATGTATTCATTTTTCCGTGCAGTTGGAGCTTTGTGTACCTCCCTGGATGTTGGTGAGTATCTATTACCTACCCACTACGACAGTTGGGTGTATAATGGGAACATGCTAACTATTCATAGCGACTCGGATCACTGGTGTTGCCATACAAGCATTGGTAGTATATACCGGTAAGTGACCATTTCTTTCCCGGAACTGAACGGCGGGCTTATTTAAGCGTTCCAGGGTACCTTATCCCGCCTTCGGACATGCGGCCCTGGCTCAAGTGGATTATCTGGATCAACCCGGTCCAGTACGCCTTTGAATCGATGATGGCAAACGAGTTCTATAAACTAGCACTCCAATGCGTGCCGCCTTTTCTTGTGCCAATGGTCCCTAACGCAAGTCCCCAATATCAGTCGTGTCTCGTACAGGGCAGCCAGCCTGGAGAAACAGTCGTTCAGGGCGCCAACTACATCCAATCAAATTTCACCTACACGCGTGCCCATCTATGGCGCAACTTTGGTATTATCATTGCCTTCTTCGTCCTCTTCGTTGTTGTGACAATGGTGGGCACAGAAATGCAGAAAGAAGGGTACGGGGGGCGGACAGTCACTGTCTTTATGCGTGGCCAGGCGCCCGTATCAGTTGAAAAAGAGATAAAGTCTGGCGGTACCTCTGGTGACGAGGAAATGGGTGAAAAGGATGGCAGGGTTGCTGCCACGGGCAATGACAATGATGTCAGTTCTTCTGGTTCGAATGAGGTCAAGGGTATCGCGCAGAACGCTGCTGTGTTCACGTGGCAGAATGTCAATTATAAAATTCCCCATAAAGGGGGTGAAAGGAAGTTGTTGCGGGACGTTCAGGGTTATGTGCGCCCCGGCCGTCTAACAGCGCTTATGGGTGCTTCCGGTGCAGGGTATGTCATAACAACACTCATCCTTGCGAACGCTTTGACTGACACCCACGGTATAGGAAAACCACACTTCTCAATGCCCTTGCACAGCGTATGGACTTTGGAGTTCTTACCGGTGATTTCCTTATTGATGGACGGTATGTCATCGGTCCCCTCAATGAAATAGAAGTAGACCTGACTGTCCTAGGCCTCTCCCCAAAAGCTTCCAACGAGCGACAGGATTTGCAGAACAGGCCGATATCCATGAGCCCACTGCAACCGTCCGAGAAGCCCTACGATTCTCCGCCCTTCTACGGCGACCGAAGGACGTTCCGATCCAGGAAAAGTATGACTACTGTGAAAAGATTATCGATCTGCTCGAGTTGCGGCCACTTGCCGGTGCCATCATCGGTGAGATTGGTTCCGGGCTCAATCAGGAGCAGCGAAAGCGTGTTACCATAGCCGTGGAACTAGCCAGTAAACCAGAGCTACTTCTGTTCCTTGACGAGCCCACATCTGGCCTTGACTCCCTTGCTGCGTTCACGATTGTGCGTTTCTTGCGTAAACTGGCAGATGTTGGACAGGCCGTGTTGTGCACTATTCACCAGCCATCGGATGTTCTGTTTGAGCAGTTTGACGAACTCCTGCTTCTTCAGTCTGGCGGAAGAGTAGTTTATCATGGCGAACTTGGCCCCGATAGTCGATATTTGATAGACTACTTTGAGAGGAATGGTGGAACGAAATGCCCCCGAGATGCAAATCCCGCAGAGGTATGTCTGTTGGAGTATAAACCACTTACAGTAGATCGTGCTAATGTGTCAAAACAGTATATGCTCGAAGTTATCGGAGCTGGAAATCCAGATTATGAAGGCCAAGATTGGGGCGACGTCTGGGCGAATTCACCAGAGCATCAGGCTCGCACTGATGAAATCCGACAAATCGTTGAGGATAGGAAGAAAAGCACTGAGGCCGGAGTACGCGATGATCAACGTAGGTACGCCATGCCCTTAGAGGCGCAGGTGCTTGCGACTGTAAAGCGAACATTTGTCGCATACTGGCGGACACCGGACTATGCGATTGTAAGTTTCGACTCTCAAAATCGTGGTCTGGTTAGTATTTTCATGCAGAGGCTTACTGACATGTCCACTTAGGGAAAATTCATGCTACATATCTTCACTGGCCTTTTCAACACGTTTACCTTCTGGAACCTTAGCAACACGTCTATCAGCATGCAGTCCAGGCTTTTCTCCTGCTTCATGACTCTCACCATTGCTCCCCCCTTGATCCAGCAACTTCAGCCGAAATTCCTCCATTTTCGTGGCATTTTTGAGGCTCGCGAGTCCAGAGCCAGGATATATTCTTGGTTTGCGTTCGTTACTAGTACCATTCTCCCCGAGTTACCATACTCGACTATTGCTGGGTCTGTCTATTTCTGCTGCTGGTAAGTTAATCACATGCTATGAAATCCGTCTTCACACTATGAATCTTATACTCACGTGTGAAATCAGGTACTTTGGCACTTGGTTCCCACGCGACTCTTTTTCAGCCGGTATCACCTGGATGTTCATGATGCTCTTCTCATGCTTCTACGTCGGCCTTGGTCAGATGATCGCCGCATTCTCCCCGAACGAACTTCTCGCCTCCCTTCTTGTACCCGCTTTTTTCACCTTCGTCGTCTCCTTCTGCGGAGTTGTCGTTCCCTACGCAAACCTGCCATACTTCTGGAGATCCTGGATGTATTGGCTCTCGCCCTTCCACTACCTCCTGGAAGGCTTCCTCGGCGTTGTCACGAACAAAGTACCAGTTGAATGTAGCGAAAAGGAGTATGCCAGATTCCCTCCGCCACCAGGTATGACTTGTCAGCAGTATGCGGGACCCATGACACAAGAGCTTGGCGGGTATCTTGGTCCGGAACGCGACGGGCTTTGTTCATACTGTCAATATGCCAACGGCAATGAGTTTGCGGCGTCGTTCAACGTGTTTTATAGCCTGAAGTGGAGGGATTATGTGGGTGACTACATCCTTTTACACTTTTTGCAATAATGCTGACTATGTTTCGTTTTAGGGAATCTTTTTCGCTTATGTGATTTTCAATTTTCTCGCCGTGTATGCCCTTTCGTGGCTATATCTTCGCGGTGGCCCAGCGGTGAAGCGGAGCTTTAACGCGAGAAAGATGAAGAGCGTCGCGTAAATGAAGTTTGAGGATGTGAGCTGTCTGATTGTGTCGAACGTATAAAACCACAATTATGGCCTTGTCCAGAAGGATTGATCCTTTTTGGCGCAGTGGTTACAGTTCATAGATTGTAACGAAGTCCAGACAGCGGACTAGTAAGAGATGTTGTTGTTGTGTGAAAGAGTTGTTAGTTATGTCCTAAATAGATCTAGCTTTTGAGATATCCAAAATTCAAGGTGTTTGATAGAGAGGTGATGATTAATTATATTTCAATAATCTCCCGGTAATCCAAACCGTATCTGATTTCAGCTTCAGCACACCGAGTGTCGTGCTGTCGTCGATATAACCTCTCCGATCCCGAGCCATATCCCGAGATTATCGGCCCGAGAGCATCCACCCGAATCTGAAGGGATCACGTGAATTCGCATCTTTCCTGCCCAACCTCCGACTCATGAAACTGTCATTCGCCCCATTCGACACCGTTGCGCATTCCGGGCAGCAAGACTCACATAAAGTACCATGTTCTGCTCATGCTCTTAGCACGATAAAAAAAGATGGTGTGAAAACGATCACAAACCGCCATTGACGCAATTTTACCCAATGCAGCCGAGATGTAGCATGATTTCTAAGCAGCTTTAGCATAGACGATGACGCCATGATCCCTCTCCGGCGAACCTGAACTGTTTAACTGAAGCTGACAATCACACAAACACGAGCTGGGTGGATTGCGATCTTTTCCATTCTTCTGGTATATACTACATATCTGTCGTTATCAATATACTTCCATTTTTCCCCTACAACTGCTTTGAGTGCTCGTGGCAATGCCGACGAAATCAATCGCAGTCATCGCTGGCGTAGGTGCAGGAACTGTAAGACAGTAACCTCCGTTCTTACTTTCAACTTGCATAGTCCATCACTGACTTGGTATTATGACAGGGAGGATGCATAGCGCGCAAATTTGCCCAAAAATACTCTGTTGCCCTCCTAGCCCGCAACCCGACCAGCTACCAGACCCTCGTCCAGGAAATACACAGTAACGGCGGGAACGCTATTGGCATAAACACAGATGTCACAAGTGATGCGAGTGTCAAAAATGCATTTTCAGAGATTGAAAAAGCGTTCCCTGGCGCGCCACTCGCCGCCGCAATATATAATGTTGGGGGAGGATTTGTGCGGAAGCCTTTCCTCGAGCTGTCGCAGGAGGACTTTAGGGCTGGCTTTGAGAGTAACGCGTATGCACATTTTTACATTTTGCATCAGTTCCGCTTTCATATTTCTGCTAGCTTTGCAACTCGCCTATGAAGGGGGCTTTTCCAGCTATGCACATGATGACATGGCTAACACTAATTATCTGCTTGCCCTTAAACGGTTTGAAGCAAAGGAGCATTTAATTTCTCCCAGGCAGCCCTACCTCTACTTCTGAAATCGGTGGATTTGGAACACCCACCAACGCTCATCTTCACTGGTATACCTACCCAACTTCGCCGCAAAATTTGCTCCGAATAACACTGACATATGCAATCAGGTGCCACGGCGAGTATGAAAGGCTCTGCACTCTGCGCATCATTTGCGACAGGGAAATTCGCTCTGCGCGCCCTGTCTCAATCCTTGGCTAGGGAGTTTGGCCCCAAAGGTGTCCATGTTAGCCACGCTATCATCGACGGCATTATTGATATTGAACGCACAAGGGGGTTCCAATTTGATGCCCCGGACGCAAAGTTGAGCCCTCATTCGGTCAGTATAAAATCTCCCCTTAAGTCCTTTTGGCTTTGATAAATATAGGCTGGGAGTGAAAGGAAAGAAAGGAGAAAGGGACAATCCCTGAGTATTAACGCCCAATTAACCTGCTCTCACGCGTCCATAGATTGCGGATTCGTACTGGTTCCTGCATACGCAACCAAGAACAACTTTTACGCATGAGCTCGACCTACGACCGTATGTTGAGAAATGGTAAGCGGTAAATAGGACGCGGATAATGGATTCTGTAAATACTACCTGCGCCATGCGCCATATATGCCGTACGCCGTAAATTGGTGGACTAGGTTACCAGAGGTGGCAGCCCGGCATGGGTACTATTACTGTGCTGATTTAGTAAATGATATTGGCTCGTCCGTTGTAATATTGAAATAATAGCTTTAGTAACATAACAACTCTGCTTATGGCAATAATCAAATGTTGAGCGAAGATCACGTGTACTGTGTCATGATGACTAATCCAGGTATCTCAGCGCCGCGAATTCCATGATATCCATGCTATAGGTACTCCGAACAGGCGTTGTTTCAATTTCAATTACAGCCTTTTCCCCGCGCATGGCACAGTGACCTGGTTACGTGAGCTACCTACACTCCTAAATACTTAAGCAACAGCGCTGTCTAGCCAATACTGACTGACCTCCCTTTCCAGATCTCAACTAATCCCCGCCACGCTCACCATTGCTCAATATGGTGTTGGACGCGACGATGCCTGAAGCCAATGGCTTCGGCAGTGCAGGTACTGACTCGGGCGACAGCGACTCCTTTTCGCAAAACTCAATACCCTCCCTCAGAGAATTTCCCGGCCGAATTGAGATTCCTCCTTATGGATTAGGGAAAGGGCTGGTATACATGAGAACTCGGGCGTCGTATGAGGAACATATGGCGAAATTTATCGGCCAACAAATCAGATTTGGGATGGCTCAAGTGAGCCGACCCCTTACGCAACAAGAAACCGACTGCTTTGTCGACCAAGCCATAAATCTCAGTGTCAAACCCCGTGTTGGGTTCTGCCTTGGCTTTCTCGCGGGGTCCGTCTTGCTATTCAGGCCATATTTCAAAGATTTTCGTAAATTATCTGCGGATATTAGGGTAGGTCTTCAGGGCCGTTTACTTTGGCGACTATTCATTCCTGTGCTTTGTACAGATGGTGGATACGAAATTGGAAAAGTAGTTGGCGTCGTTCAGTCAGCCCGAAACACGGCCTCAGATCCTAGATTAACGCAGTTCCGGCAAGACCGCGGTCAAGACGTGGAGGAGATCAGGAAGAGGATATTGAACGCTGGACTTGGGCGTTCGCCTCACCCACGTCCCCAGCGCGCTCCGGCCCCCCAAACCACGTCGAATCAAGACGATGCCAGTCCAACCGCTGGCTTCGAATCAAACAACTATGGCGATTCAATGTACTCGTCTGGCCAGTATGGGTCTTCGAATGACAATGACGTATTGCCGTCTCGAGACTCCCAGATCATGGCACAGGTAAATTCGCAGCAGTGGGGCACTTCACGACCACAGCAGGAAAACCGCTGGGGTGCACCTCGACAGGGTCATTCAGGGAGTAGGAGTGACTCCCAAGACGTCTTTGATCTTGACAGCCCTGCTTCAGAGGCACCAACTCCCGTTACTAGACCACGATCTTCAGGGAGCGCCTGGGATCGGTTACGGAGATCACCTCCATCCTCGCCAACTCCCGCATCTAACCCCCAAAAAGATCCCTTTTACGACTCATCACCAGCCGATACCCCGAGCACATCATCTTCCACATCATCCGGCAGCTCCTGGGACCGAATACGCTCCTCCTCTGGGTTCCCATCTACCCCGTTTCAGACACAGTCAGAGCAATGGCCTCAGGCCCAACAGGACAGCCATGACGAGTCTACACAACGGGCCAAGGATAAGGCACAGCGCGAGTTTGACTCTCTACTTGAGAAGGAGAGACAGAACCCCGGTGATGGCGATGGATATAACCGAGACAAGGGGACCTGGGGAAAATGGTAATTGCGTGTGCATACTATAACAGTTCTTCATTCGGTTTATTTTTGTTTCTCGGATCTTTTGTGTCGACTATTTCCCCTGTTGCATTTTTATTGTGCTGGTTCATACATGATGCAATTGATCTAAAGTTGGAGAGATCACCACTGTACTGTTTACGTATGGGCATACATAACTATCTCATATTCTGTGTATATTAGCGAAGACGATGGAAATGGAATGACATAGAAAGTGGTTTACGAATGGACTTTTCGATGTTCATTCCACTACAACCTAATTTGCTCATTATTTTGCTTGTTTGAGTGCGTCGTATTGTTAGGCCGCCTAGCCTATCCTCAGAGATGCTTCCCAGAGATGGAGGGAAGAGAACTTATTAGTTTGGCAGACTGATGCATCCAATAATGTCAATAATAGATGTACATGTACATTAACCATCAGGGGTGAAGATGGGGGCTGCTGCCCTAAGTAATGAGTTGTTCAAGGTTGGCCGTTATCGGTTTAAGTAAACGTGGGGCCGAGTCCAGATCTCGTTAAGATTTAGGCTCTGATCTAAGTTTAGAACTCGGCCCCCGCGCAGGTTTAGTTTAATCCAACTTCAGACAGAATACTTCCAAGGTTCTATTCAACTCCCCGCGCCTCGATACTACTACCATGTAGTCTATCTCTTCAGGAGGTGTTTATAATATCTGCAAAGATTCCTGGTGACTCTCGATTTTTACACCACGATTGTCTCTCATAAATCACATCAATTTCACCCGGTTGGTCAATAAACATCAAAACATCCGACTCCTGGCTTTACCTCCCATTTCTTAGAAGATGGGGAGCAATGAGAGGGTCCCTCCTGCGGAAAAAGTACACGAATCAATATCAGGTACCTATTTATTTTTTCCTTTCTATATGTCAAACAAACAACAACTATACTAAAGCCGTATTAGACAAACCAAGAGATGCCGCAGATAACACTGCCGAAGACTACAACGGCAGTCGCGAAGGTATATAGACATCTCCACACCCTCTTTCAGGGCTTGCACGCAATACTTACTAAAGCTACAGGCACACTTGGCTGGAAGCATTGGGGCATTCTCTGCATTTGTCTACCGTTGATGTTGCATAATGTACATCGCCTTTATCAGATTTACGAGAGCTCGGAGAGTTGGGATGCACTCAGTATGCGGAATAGGGTAAATGCTGTCTGGGGTGCCTTAAGTGCTTTGTTTACTGTTGCCGTTCTCTATAGCTATGGTGTTATGTTAAGGCGTAGTTACCGGAATTGAGATTGAGGATAGTTGGTCAGTGTGGTTGAAAGTAGGGATGAAGGTGGAGGCTTGCTTAAAGATGCCAAACGACAAGAGTCTAGCCTGTATATCGATATTGGAATTAGTGTATTGTTGAGTTTTGAAGAAGGTTGAAGCGGGCCGTTCCGCGCCATGTATTTGGTGTCGATCTCCAAGGCAAGTTGCAATGAGCAGTACTTTTATGAGGATAGTGTTCACTTTACAGCGAGAAGAGACACCAACCCAAAAGAAAAAGAGAAAGAAAGAAACGAAAAGAAAAGAAACATAAGAGGAAGTCGGTGCTAACAAAATCAATACGTGGTCAATATGTATCACAAGCTTCTTCTATAGTAAGTTTATCAGGGATCCAAGGCAAAGATTATGGCTTGAAAATTACTCATACAATTCTAGGTATCGCAATGCTGCACGGTCTCCGACTAGATTTGCTTTGTTTGCGGTTAGGGCAATCTCTGGTAGTTAATATTTCCCAGCAGCGCTATTTAATAGGGACTGGGGCTAAATCAACAGAAATAGAAGCATCTAAGAATCAAGCAAGCACCATGTGTTCATATAGTCCACATGTTACTACATGTGCATGTACATGTACATGCAAGGTATCTAGGCTTTCAGTCGCATCACCACAAGCCCCCCCTCAAAAAAAACATTTGCACCCTGAATAACCCTGAAGTAGTTTATCCCCTGTGATCTAATGCGTATGAGGCCAAGTACTTCTTTCGATCCAACCGTAGGTCATAACAGTAATTCGCCCCTTCATGGCTTGCTTGGGTAACATTGTCTCCCCTCAAGCATAAAGCTCATAGCAATTGACAATTAGTACTACAGCCCATTCACTAGGGCTATAAGATAGGAGTGTTACATCCACTCGTTCAAGTACTATCTGTCCACAGCCACACATCAGTAAATACATTTATGGTACGAAGACTTCGTAGTAAATCGAACCTCGGGACGCTTGACATGCGGCGGGCGGAGAAACATAGTCCGTGCTTTTGAGAGAGCTCCTAACGCGAACCCACGGGGATTATAACGAGCTAAACAATAAGTCCATGCATGAGATGCTATGAACAGTAGTTGGCAGCGTTTAACTCATAACCCTATGTCCCAAGCCAAGGAGAAAGCAAGCCTAGCTACAGAACATCTGGAGTACGATTGAGCAGGTAGAACGAGATAGACCGCATGCTAAAATGTCATACCTGAAAACGTATGGGGTGATAGGGTCCAGAACTCGAAAGGAAATTTCCGGTCAGGTCAAGCTGGAAACGACATTGGAAGAACCTCAGCCCTTAGCTTGCATAATGCTCAAGCAGTGGTATTTTGTGGGGGAGATCCCCGCAGTTTCCCAAGACCAAAAAGCCTCCTATGCAGATGAAGGGATTCTCTTGAACTCTCTGCGACATAACGAATTTGAAGCTGTCCGGGGACTAGAATTCAGATATTGTTAGTTTTTGGCCCCTTCAAGTATTCCCCATCTCGGTATCATGGAGCTATGAGGCTTTCACGCTGCCAAATATAGCAAGCAGCGTGGTTGCAGTCAATGTATTCAAGAAGTTTGACTTCTTTTTATAGTAGAAGCAACAAAATCATAGAATTCCAGCGGTAACTGAGCTTCATTGCCAAGATGGGGTTCCAGCTTCTGGAGCAAGATATAAGAAAGGGGGATCCGCGTGCTTCGATATAGATCCCACCAAACATTCATTGTGCTAGCAACAACAACATATACGTCAAATTTCACAAACCACGAGAAGTATTATAGAAACCACGGTTCTGATCAAAAATGCGACTCCAAACGTTGGCACTGGCGTTGTGTTTATTTGAATCATCCGCTCATCCGACACCAGAGGAAATACCAGACTTTGTACGGGGAAATATTCCGCCAGCAGTCAGTCCCTCGATTGAACCATGGCACGGAAAGCTTCCTGACCTCAACTGGTCGAGAAGCCATGAAAATGGGATAAGCAATAGTACGAGCACCCAGCCTAATTCTGGAGCCACGCTGACATTTTTTACATCAGGGGCTCGCATACTTGGAATAGCCGTGAGTGACAAAGTTGCTCAAAGAACCTACATGGGAATACGGGCTTTTTTCGTAGCCAATGGGGCTATAATGTTCTGGAATATTGTAGAGGACTGTGCAGAGTGGAGAGAGGGTGCGGATGGTGACGTAAAAGCAAGGACAAAATTGAACTGCATCTGGGCCTCGATCGCCACGCTGTTCGGGTTTATCGTTACAGTCGACTCCGGTATCCATATGCATGCCAGGCTTTCTGACTATTTCGAAAGAAACGCGGTTGAAGTGCCTGGCTTTTTTGTCCACAATAAGCGCGATCTCCCCGTGATAGAAGACCACCTCTCATCATTACTCTCCGCTGAAGTTCAACATGTCGGTATTTGGGATGACCACGACAACGATACGGGGTTTCTATCAAAGCGAAAAGTTCCGCGTGATATATTCAGTACCAATATCCAAGGCAGATATCTTCATTTCACTTACATGGGAAGAGCAAGTAATGCCAGCCACTTTCGATTTGGCTACGGACCGGGGCCAGAGACAGAGAACAACCGCCGCCGCCTTAGAAACCGCGATAGCAAGTCCAGATTCAACAAGCAATTTTTCGACATGGGTGGCCTCGACTTGGTTGGACAAACAGATCCCTTAAATGACGCAGATGAAAGGATATATTTTGACGCCAGGGACCCAGATCAGTATAATATGATTGTGGAGCAGGTAGCCTGCTATATGACCCCCGAAATGATGAACGCAAGCGGAATAAACTTCCAGCTCTATAATTCGGTGCATAAAAGAACGGTAGCAGCAGGCGCTATCGCGCCATTCACCGCGAATAAAAGGTCAATGATTGACAAGATGGGCCCAAAGGGCGGTATCGAAACAGATGAGAAATGTACCGCGAATTCGAGACTCGATGTCCCCTCAGACGAGCTGTAATCTCTGTTGGCAGGCATTGGCGAGGCGTGATACCGAGGAGTATTGAAGACACGCCAGAAGTGAAAAGCTCCTTGGTAGTACTGGAGGTTGTAATAAGGAACTATACTATCCAGCATATGTGAGGCGGTAGGCCAATGAACTAGGGATGTGAGCGAATGGTGCTATTCAGTGTTGGCGGACCTGAGTGGTAGAAATGAGTTTGAAATAATGAAGGGGAAAGGGAGGAAAAAGGAGGAAAAAGGGGGAAAGAGGGGGAAAGAGGGGGAAAGAGGGAAAACACCTGAGCATTTGTCTCTATACGCGTTGAGATCTTGTTTATTTGTTCATTATACGGTTCTACTGTCTCAATGCTCTGAGAATTCTGCTGATGACGTTGAGAAGTTGAGGTCACATGATTCAAGAAGAGTCCCAGGCATCTATCACTTCCACATCCACAGAGTAGTTTCTATTATGATGATACTATGTAAGTTCTGGTTATCATTCTTCTCTTAAGACAGTTAGTTATTGTTCTTTTGTTCTTTTAAGGTAGAACTTTTCTGAGTTTATTATAAGATTACTCCTAGTACTGAAGTATCTCCCTAGCATCAATTGCCTGTGATTTACTTGAATAGTATTTTCTTCTTCAGAATTGAAGCTTGTAGAGAACACAGAGTACAGCAGTCAACTTTATCTGGTGTTCAGCTTGTTTCTAAGTTGCCCCTGCCATTGCAAAAGGACGTTCAGGCTTTAAAAAATAATGGCTTCATAAACAACGTTGATGATTTTGAATGCCATGTAATCATTCGAAAACGCTCTGGAATTGTTTATACAGTCAATTCACCGCTATCCAATGCATCGATCCCCTGAGAAGCAAATGGACCACAAAAGAGAAACACAAAGATAAATTAGGATATGAGGAGTATCTGATGGGGCGAGCAGATGTAGAAATCGATCAAGAACGAAGAGACACAAACATTGCTCAGAGACAAGGTAAACGAAATTGAAAATGGCAAGGGGTTGCTGGGGCCGCGCGTAAAATTCATAACTTGCAGTATAAAGGCTTGCTAAAATGGGGGATATAAAGCATTCTGAGAAGGGGAAAATGCGTTGACGTAGCAGATGCAGTCAAGTCTCAGATTTCTAAAAGCTTGACTGCGTGTGTGACGCACGTCTCCTCAAAGAATCGAACAGAAGATGACAAGACCAAATGACAAGAGCAAAAAGCAAAACACCAAACAGGAACAAAATAAAAGTCCAAGAAAACATAAAAGAAACCAAATTGGCCACCGACAGCCGCTTCCATATTTTTTGAGGCCTGACAGATTCTCCATCTACACGCTAATTGCAATGTAAACCAAAAGAATAAGGATAGTTCAGTGTCCTCCTTTTTCTATCCTTTCCTTCCCGCTTCCCCAGCAGTGCGGTCAATTCGCGGCCCTACTGTTCGAGGCAAACCGGTGCATTGCAAACCAATCTATATCTTGTTTTCTATAACATTCTGTATGGACAGACTCTCATACGGCGAGGGTGCGTCGTTGTCTCCGGGAGGTGACCGCGCATTCCTTCCCCGACTGGTACTTCGCATCCGATCCGTAAAATTACGAATTTTGCTCGTAAAGTTGTCGTTAACGCTGCGGCCACGGCGGTGCGAGTTGTCACCCTGGCTCTTGGCAGGGGACATCGCTGACGCCTCAGAGACAGGGGAAAACACCGAGGGTGTTTGTGCAGTACTGGAGTCATCGATGGCGATGTTGATGGTACCGACGCCGGAGATGAGAGAGATCCGTGCGTCACACGTGGGTTGCATATTGGGGTCCTTCGTGTTGATCATGGGCGGAGCGGGGGGTGGGGGTGGGGATTGCAGATGTCGGAGTTGCGGAAGGAGGGGAGGCGCGACATCATTGTTTTTGTTATTGCCAATCGTGATGATTTGGGTATGGGGGCTGTCTTGCGATGACTGGCGGCGGTGGGAATAACTCTGCGCTGGCTTGCTGCTGGGTATCTGTTGTTGGTAGTGGGGGTGGGCCAACATTCCCTGCGGTTTCCCGTTGGCCTCCATGGGTTCAAGTGGAGCAGAGTTCGACCGCGCTATATTGAACCCATTCGGCTTGTAGATAGCGTCGCTTAAGGTCATGATATTGTCGGGGACCTCAGGTAAGGCGGGGGCGCTTGCGTCCGCATAACCTGTGCTGTACTTGGGATGCCTCATTGCCCTTGGCGTTGCTGGTAGGCCAATTGGTACGCTCGAGGGTCCGCGACCCGAGTGGTTGGAATCAGAATGATTCGAATTCGAGGGGGATATATTCTTTCCATTTATTCTTTGGGGAAAGGATCCGGTTTGCGAAGGACTGTCTCCTGTATGCTGCCCGGAGGATGTGGGCTCACCGGGCATCGGTATCGCGGGGGCAGAAGGCCGGCGTGCCAGGGACTGGCGGCGAGCCTCTAGTTCTGCGGCGGCTAACTCCTTCCTTGAACGCTCCGCCACAGACATAGGTTGTGTTGGTTGTCTACGGCTTTCAAAACCTGCAGTTGCGGGCATTTCGTTATCGATGGAACACGCGGGTCTGTGATGGCCTCTGGCCGCTTCAATATTGTACGTGTCTCTGCGCGCGCTGACTGTCCGCTCTTGGCTCTGCCTGCTTTGAGATCGTGCGCGCTCTCTCCTCCTGTCTGGGGAAGGATCGCGGCGAGAACTCGTTCCGCGTTCCGGACGGCGAGTCTGGCTTCGCTGCTTGGAGCGCATACGATGCTTCTTCCTGTCCACATTTACCAGCCGAAGACCGTCATCAATATCATGGCTATTATAGTCTCCAGCTGTGGGAGACATTGGAAGGGGTGAAGACGGGGACCTTGGGCCCGAGCCTTCTGTCCTCTTTGCACTCCTGCCTCGTGCTGTGGCGGGTTTGAACAGTGGATCTGGGCTATGAGGACGTGTTGTATTTCGACTGGACTTATCGCCGGCATGAGAACTAGATCTATTGCGGGTCCGCTCCCGAGGTTTGGAAGCTGATCGAGTTCGCGATTTCGACTTCGTGCGTTTCCTAGTCCGATGGTGCTTGTAATCCAGGCTATGCTTTGATTGAGTGTTTATACTGGTGTCCGTAGTCGTATACAGACCCAAGTCCTCTGGTGACATGGGAACAGGCGATGACGGCGACCTTTTCGCTGGCTGTATGTACCGCTGGTTACTTCTCCCACGAGATTCTTTCGAGTGGGTTCGGGAGCTGTGCTCTCCATGCCCTCTGAGGCTAGGGTCAGTATCCGTATTTCGTCTTTCTCGCCCGCTTCTATGTCGCGAATAGTAACTAGCTTCGTCAAGACTACTAATATATTGATCGATACTTCTGACACTAGCGTTGGCACTTCTTGTCGATCTCGCACTTCCAGTCGACAAGGTGGAGCTGTGAAAGTTATCTGGTGTAGCCCCGCGATGCTGGTTTTGCGATACCGAACGGCGGACGGGGTCATACGAGTTCACAGAGTCAGGCTCGGGTGGTGGGTAAGCATCCAAAGGCGGCCATTGAATGTGGAGACCCTCAGCCTTACGTTCTCCCTTACGTTCGCGGGATCTAGTTCTGGTTTCATTCTGCACTTTCAATGACTCGAAAATGTCATTTGGCGACGGGAATGGTTGGCCTGAATCACTTCCGTCGCCGCCATGCGGAACAGCTGTTGTCGGCGTCTTCCTCGGCGTCTCAGAGATAGGAGAGTACCTAGCGGATGACAATAAGACTGGCTCCGAAGCGTCGACAGAGGGTCGCTGTGACTCCGCATTTTTAGCATCCCTTTCCTTGTCCGAGCCCGAGTCAACCGGTGTCGGTAGCTCTTTGGAAACGTTGAAAGCGGGGGGGTTAACATCGATGGGAGTCTCTCCAATCGATGGGAGCCGGTGTTTGGCATAGCCGCCCGGTGTTCTCGATCGTGCGGATCTCCCGGCAGGCGCTCTATGGAATCCAAATCCTCCCGGGGATGCTGAGTCTGCCGGTGCAGAATCCACAATGGGAGTCACTCCGGGGGCATTTGTTGGGGTCCGATCCGCCGAAGTTAGGCCCGGAAACTTAAATTGGCCGGTGGGTTGAGCGCTAAAAGAGGTGATGAGCTTTAACGCTGGGCTCTTACCACGAGAAGGAGGACGAGGTGCATTGAATAGGTTAGAGTCTGTATTTGTTGGTGTCGGTCCTCTGGATCTGGACAACTGATCTGATAAGATGGTGTTCATCTGGGCAGTTGGAGTAGCCCAGGCTTCGGACGTTTCTGCGTCGGTGCAGGAAAAGCATCGTATAGCCAAATGTTGCTGGGAGTTTTGAACCACATGTTCACCCCATTTCCGCACTAGATAGGATTGCCGCTGCCATTCCGCAGGCATCAGCAGGCATGTCAAAAGAATCGCCTCCATATACTGGTTTCGTGATACATAAACCTCGATGGCGTCGCTACAATCGCCCATTCCTAGAAGCACCGCTGCGGAGGCATGGATGTCACCTTTGGCCAAAAGTTTTTGAACCAGAGCTTGTCCAAGATGTTTACTATGGCCTTGGTTTCCGAGTTGGGTCAACGCAAGCAACATCCAGTCACTATATTGACTAGAGCCGGGGCTCATCATTGATATAATAAGATTTGAGTCAATTTCTCCAAGCCAGCGGGCGAGGAGAATGGCATGCTGACTTCCCGGGGCATGACGGCGGACTGTAATATTTGAACGTCAGTTGATTCTACAAAATATATTTATATCCTGTAACTTACGCTCGTCCCTAATCAACTCTTCAGTGTCCCCCTCCCATCCAAACACCACTTTGAGCATCTGTCTCCTTAACTGATCGGGGGTCAAGTTGCCCTCATTCTGCGGGCGGGGTGGCTGGAATGGGACGTCATTCACTCGGCTCCGAATATACGGGAAAAGCTCCGTGATTGGCTTGTCCATCGAGCTACTGCTACTGCTGCTACCCGGAACATACCCGTAACGTAAGCGCGAAGAACCGCGGTTGTACGATCTCCTCGACGACGTTGAACGTGATGAGGCATAATTAAGAGAGGTCACCGATCGCGATTCTGGTATCGAAGGGATAGGCGAGCTGATAGAAAAGGTGGTTCCGCTGTTGTAGGATCTGGAACGCGGAGGAACTGGGCCTCGCAAACCACGGCCGTAGGAGTTTGCTGAGCTTGTCGAGGTCGTGCGACTTCCGGTAGATAGCGGGCTAGTAAGCTTAGCCCGTTCACGGCGGGCAAGCTCTGCAGCATCCGGGTCAAGGGGCTGTCCTACAGAAGCTGGCGAAGGGCTCCTCATTCTGTCTGCAATTGTGGTCTGACATTGGGCCAGATTTTGTGATGTGAGGCCTGTCTCAATTGTCTCGATCTTTACATTGACTGGTTGACCGGTTACAGAAGTAAGAGGGATATGCTGAACATTGGCAACCATGGTGGGATTCTCAAGGTCATATTGCTGAACAGTATGGTTTGCTCCCAAGGTAAACAGCGATGCCGTTGGGCCATAATTCGCCAGACCTCTCACTCCTTGTATGGTTGGTATGGGCTCATAAGTTACGTGCTTCGTCCTCACATCCCATGCCCAGGTTTCCCTATTATAAATGAGCTACAGAATCGACGAGATCCAAAGGAAGGGGGAAAGGTTTACCCTTCAGCATATTGAACAATTCTACCATTCTTAGACCAAGCAAGCCACTTCGGGCCTGGCGAACCGTATTCCGACCTCTTGAGTGATCTAATGACCCGCGGGGCCTCATTATCTGGATGTTTAGATACGCTCCACACAAGTAGGTCCCCTTCAACAGTCTGACTGGCGAGCATGTCCGATTTCTGCTTTGAGGAAGAGGCATGCCATGCTAGAGAGACAATAGAAGAAGGTCCCCGGGAGGTAGTGAGTGTATGCAATATAGTAAAGGGCTGGATTGTAGCAATCAAAATTGAGCCGTTGTTATATCTAAAAGAAACTCCTTGTCAGCATATTATCTCGACAGTGTAAATGCACAGAACATACCCGATAGCATAGGTTCGACAATCATTGGCCGGTGCCAAGGCAGTGATCGGATCGAAAATAGTCCGAGAAGATACATGCTCTGAAGTTGCAGGTTCATACAAGATAACCTCGCCCTTTGCATTTCCTATAAGGTATACCGATCAGCAATGTCTTTCCTTTTCCCAACTTACCAAACTTGTCCCCTACCAAATGATACATTCCCGTTTCGCATCCACGTTGCCACTCGAATCTTCTCAAAAGAAGCAAACCGGGATATCTCCTGTCCAGTAAACAAATCCCACACAATTGCCGTCTGGCTAACGTCATAACTGACTACCAGCCTTCCGGCACCCCTTTCACTGACATTATCCACAGATATAAATTGGATCCTTTCCTGGTGACGGTCGAACCGTCGGTCAACGGCCAAAGTGTCATGGTGGAGGCAGAGAATAGACGAGCCTTGGGCGTAAAGGAACAGCGATGCTGTGGAAGCACACGGGTCGAAATCGTCGGACGTGTTTATCTGGCTCACTCCGAGGGCACCAGAAGTGGATCTCGATCCGGTAGACATTGTCAGTTGCCGAACTGGTCAGAGGACATCAAACTGGCATCAAGATGCCAGGGTAGATGTGTCTATACATATGTCAGCGCCGTCAGCAAACGGTCGAGGTGTCAATATAGGTCACAGAAGGAGAAAAAAGAAAAGAGAAAGGGAACAATTGAATAAGGTAAGCGAAGCGCCCAAAAAAGCAAGCATGTGTGTCTGAGAATGACAGGATCAGGGGCAGCCGCCGTTTACGGAGAGAACATGAAACGAGAGTCACAAACCTTTCGATTACAGTGACAACCCTATTTCTCGTTCGAAATTCTCCTGTGTTGGAAAAAGTAACTCTGCTGCTTGCCCAGCAAATTAACCGCCGTGCAAAAAGCCTGATATCCGAGACTAAGTGCAGAGGGCGGCTGCGCAGGGTGTATTGATTCTCTCTCTCAAGAACCAAGGAATAATAATGGAAGCCGCGGTTAGAAAACGGCGGTAATTCACACAACGACTCTTGAATGTGTACGAGGTCTGAGGGAGGGTGGAGGAGCTGCAGACGGAGGAGTGAAGGTTGGAGATGTGGACAAAGTACATGCCGACGGGTTAGGGATCAGTGACAGGGAACATATTATGGGCGAAGACCGCTTGTACTGAGTCTCCTGCAAGAGAAAAACGTGAGGAGGTTAAAGGCTCACTAAGAGCGAGCAGTCAGTTCAGGTCGTAATAGGCGCTCTGTATCTAGGGATGCGATTTGCCCGCCAAAAGTCAGGTGGTGGTAATAGATATGAGAGACTGGCAGCGAATAAAGGTGGTAATGTATGGATGGCGGGGGAAACAGAACAGTGGCTCGTGTAGCTCCAGTACTGTTCATACACTGTTCATCCGTCAGTCAAGAGGGCGCCAACATGGATCAAGGATGAGCATTGAGGGGGCGTATCACATCACACTTTTAAGGCTCGAGGCAGTTAACTCTCTTATGGAAAAAAGCAAATACCGTGAAAAGAGCAGGGATAGGCTAGCTGGTCTGCAAATAAGCTGCCGGTGCTCAGTCATGTTTGCTTTTTCCTTCCCATACTTTCTTACTTTATTTTTGGATACGAATTTCAGCGTCCGATTAACAGAAGGAAGTTAGCAGGGAGTATATAAAATATAGCCAGTCCAGAGACCAGAACGTCACTGAGTTGAAATAACTTTTATATCTCAATCAACGTGCTAGATGTGGTGGGAGACGGCGAACGATCCTGGCGTGGTGACTGGGCACACAAGCCCTTGAACCGTGTCTTCACGGAAAAGCCCCTCTCTGCAGTGGCAGATACACCGCTAAGAAACATTGGTCAGAGGAGGAGAGTAATAAGTCGGTCAAACATTGGATACTCGAAGATTCGAGTCGAGGAAGACTCGCAATGGCATCGCCATAACGGCACAGTAACTGCAGCCAACCGATTAGCAAAAAGTGGCATCAAACCTGAGAAACCACGCTCTTGCTCTGCATGATAGGGCAGCAGCAGTGGAGAAGGAAATATCGACGGAAGATTAATCAATAATAACTTGAATATCTTCATCATCAACGAAACTATCAGATCCTGATCTGGAGCGACCCCCTTTCTATTTTTGCCTATGGGGCAGCATGAGCACGGCACGGCGTGGCAATCCCCCCGTCCAACCGCCGACCAGTATAGTTGCAGTGGTCACTGGTGGATAGAGGGAGGTTGAAGAAAGATGGCCCCCCGCCGTTAGTCTGGGGATGCACCGAGCAATCAGCGTGTCCGAAAAGGGCCAAGTCAGGGCTTAGGGCCTGGGGCCAGCGCTAGGGCTGCACTGGCTGGCTCTTAAGGCTTACCATTGGCTGCGTCTTCGCGCTCTGCTCACCTCTGGTCTTGTTGGGATATCTCTTCTTCCCTGCACCCTCCCCTCCGCCATCACCCTCTCGTCCTCGCGACCAGCCAATTATGCCTCTTACTTCGGTGATGGGGCGAGCCGCCGTGCGGTGACTTTTCTCTGCCCTGGCCCCTTGCCCGGCGCGTAGAGACTGTGAGCGCATCCTACCACGTTGACTCTTTTCTGGATGATTTGATTCAACGAGATAAATCAACATCCCCTGGCTTTCTGACCGTCATAATGCTTCTTATGCGCTTTGTCCTGGCCGAGTGAAAAGGAATTTTTTTCTTGGCGTGGTTGCCAGCGCGTATGAACACTGGTCTGCAACGGCCACCCACTGGAGTCTGGCCGGCGGCCGTGACCAAGGTAATGTGCCGCTCTGCAGTCAGTGGAACTTTGCGCCCGAGAGGGGTAACTCTATTTACAGACTGCAAATTCCAGAGTCAAAACTGATCGCTAAGTTCATGCGGCCTCCTGGTCAGGAGCGGGTGTGCATGGGTTTACTAAGTGCTTCGATTTAAGTCTTTATCCTACGAATCGATTCATGACGACTCTTCCCGTCCTGCCGTTGAGCCGTGGGGCAATGACCGGGGGCCCGCGGGGGCCGTGGTGCTGTGGATAATATCTACCAGGCCGTCAGGCTGGCAAGCTGCGGCAGCTTTGCGACATACATGTATCTCCAGCCCGAATATTCAGTCTGCATCAAGAACCAAAACAAACTACAAAATAGCCTCTGTACCTCTGTCCGCCCAATTACGACAACGCACTATAGCTCCTGTTCTAACTTCTAACAGAAAAAAGAAGAAAGGCATCCCATGAACCCAATTGCCATCCTACTCACCTCACGGCTGATAGCAGCTGATAAACCCGCCTCGATCGACCTATCCATTTTGCTGATCAACTTCGGAACTGCGAAAAGCTAAACAGAAGCCATGCACCTGATTCCCAACTAACAAACCAAAAATCACCTCGATCTTTTTCATCACGCACGAAAGCACGCAAGTCACTGCGCTGCCAAGACGCTTGCATGACTTGCTCTCCATGTCGCTTCCTTCGCTACTCGCGAGTCGCTACTAGAGATATCGATGGGATACACTGATAGCTATCCGCAGTTTCTGCAATGATATTCAAAGCTTGAATGGCGTCATAGCGAAGTGACGTTGTGAAAAGAACATTTTCTCCATGTATGCGCCAATTAACATACCGACTACCCTGCCAACCACCTCAAGCTCGAACTGGAGACCATGCACTCTCCGAACTGATCTTGCAACTTGAGCAGCTACATCGTGCAGTTCCCAAGCTCCCCTCTAGCTCGAGCAGCCACACCGCCAGCTGGAAGATTGGTCGCCAGAAGATTCCATTTTAACGACCTTCTTGAAGAGTTGCACTGGGAAGAAACGTCAGATTGCATACAACTATCTGCTTGGAAGCCAATCGCAAGCTTATTATCTTGTTCTTGACCAAATTTGTTCCAGACCCCAGACCCCAGCCTCCCGCTCTCGCTCTAAGAATTCACTTACCCCTCCCTCCCACCACCAATTATGCAGGAAGATCCCTACCCGAAAGCTGTTTCAAAACATTCTCCTCACCCGTGACAGCCGAGATTCGCCTAAAAGTAAGGTGCAGCTAAGCCTAAACATGGAAATGGCAGGGTTTCAATCAATATACGTAAAACAATTTCCCAGCAAACAAAACAAGATGTTCATTTATTGCAGGTTTTTCAAATCTTCACAATTATGCAAGAGCTAATCGCTCGTTTCTCTTTTGCTAACGAGTCACGGCATTACCAGCCTTCCTCGGAGTCGGTTAGGGTGAACTGCATACTCGAGAGGCAGGTACATGTAACACGATCGCGACTTTAGCATCCTTTTTCTGTCTGATGTTGGCTCGTACGGTCTACAAAAGCACTACTTCGTAGCGGATTGTGCTCTCTGCATGAGAGAAACGCTTACTTGTGCAGGTTTCTCTTGTTCCATTGAGTTACTCCCTGCTCTGTCTAGGTTCCAAAATACTATCATGATATCGTGTGATAGTTTCTGGTCGCCGCAGAACCCTTGATATATAATAATAGGCTGAACAAGTCACTGAAATAATAATAGTGGAAGATGATAATACATGTTATGCTGATCTTCCATGTTAGAAGTGTTGAGTGGACGGTTGAGGATGGCGTCCTGGCTTATTCTCGCGTCAATTTGGGGCAGATTCCTTCCTCAATCAGCCACGCGTCAAGTCGCGTCCAGCTTTCATCGTTAAAAGATGGCATTAAAATCTTAACCAGTCTCAAGAACTGATATCTTCTATTCTATTGAGAGAGATTCATCCTTTGGGAGGGATCTTTGTCTGGCTTCGATTTCTTTTTACCAAAATTTGAAGAATAAAAATGGCATCATCCACATTGAAGGCAGCAGCTACACCAAGGATGAAATTTGCCATCAACACCGTGTCGAAGAAGTTATTGCGAGAACTAGTCATCGATCTCTGCCGCGAGATCCCAGGTGTTGCCAAAAAGCTAGAAGCTGAACTTCTGACGACCGAAGAAGAAATCGAGAGAAATTATGATTTCACCGACAGCGAAGGAGGCGGAAGTGATTCTGATACCGATGACGACGACCGTGATAATGGCCACCGTTCAAAAAAAGCGAAAGAGGTCAGATTCCGAAAGTCAAGAATTGCGTCCTCGCTTTGTCATCTGCGAGAACTGCGACGAAGAGTTTGATGTCCTGGCCAACACGAAGGAAAGCTGTCGCTACCATCCCAGTATGCGCGTGTTTTTCTTCGCACCTATATTTTGAACGGATCATGCAACACTAACTCCCATTTAGACGAATCATACCCAGACGATGATTTCTTTGCCGACGACGATGAGAACTGTCATGGCCCTATAGATTGCCTTGAGACGCGAGAAGAGTACCCTGAAGGATTTGTGTATCCATGCTGTGACCGGAAAGGGGACGAGGAACCGTGCACCGTTGTTAGCTTTTGCTAAATTTAGAGATATTATCATATTTTCTGTTGACTTGGAATATCGGTAAGCGATTTAGTGTTTGCATCAATAACATCTATGCTGTGACCCTATTACTCCGGATGTAAGAAAGTGGCTGGTCGCATCTACCAGTGCTGAAGTGAACTTGCCATGTTCTCCAGCGATTAGTAAGAAGAAACCCCGTGCTCGACGAATCTTTTAACTCCCCTTCTCTTATACTTTCATATTGCCTTATTTCCTGTCCCTCGCTTTGCTTCATTATTTTCCATCATTTTCGTGACTTTTTCCTTGGATCAACAGCATGTTTCTGAGGTCGTAAGAGCTCGACTTGACCCGCAGCTCGGCATCAGGAGGACGTACTTCAGAAAACAGGTCTGGCTTCTGCAGAGGGTATACACATTTAGACATAGATTTTTTTTCCTCTTTTTTTTTTTTTCTTGCTTGTTATCTTTCGCTGAATTTCTTTGCGTCTGAAACTTTAAGCTCACTATGTGCCGACGGATATGATCTTCCATCCATCCAGTCTCATTTCAAAGAATTGTCGAAGAATCGGCATAATAAGAAAGGAAATAGGGTGTGGGGGTAAGCGCAGTATAGATCAAGCCGGTTCTCATCGCCCATCATAATAGCGAACGGGAATTCCCGTTGCAAATTTTCCGCTCTCCTTTTTTGTCCCCTTTCCCGTGGCTACCTAATATCGTTCTACCGCATCCGTTTCTCAACACAGCTTCAACGTCACACCATTGCATCAGAAGAAATTAGAAATGTTAAGAGAATCTTATGGAAATAGAAACCTCGCACGAGATTGCCCGTGCTTTGCTTCCGTCGAATTCGGCCCGTCCGTGTATTTTTCTACTGCCTCATGAACCCACTTGCAGGTAAGTAGACTTCTTGATATTGTTAGACTCTCCGCACATTAGAAGCTTGCTAGTTGATTGCAGGTAGATATGGTACAGCCCTTCGATGTTGATAGTAGATGGTAGAATACCTATCTTCAATCTCTAATGAACGCAGAGAACAGTATGTATGTATGTGTAGGTCAATACTCCTTACATCCAAGTTGAACAACAGCATCAGATGCACAGCATAAAGCAAAGCACAACACCAAATATGGAAACTAGTCCGCAAGATTTAGAATTCCACTGGGAAGCCAGGAGCAGTCCAGTGCATCAACTTTTCATTCTAGCTTTGAGTAAGACATCGAGGCGGAGAATAGACGGAAATATACGCTCGTCGCTCGCCTGTCCCCAGGAGTGTCCGAGGCTCGGGGATTTCGACGTACCCAACGGGGCTTACACAGCGGTGAAGACACCTAAGGGTTTCACAATTCCTGAAGACAGAAGGGCTCAAAGATTCTGAGTAATTACTATCGCACAAAAGACATAAGACATTTGGATGACTTGCCATCGTAAAGAAGAACTCAGATCTTTCTTCTCGGTTCTTGGGAAAAAGACCCGTTGATGGCAAAGAATACTCAGTCCCTACATTGTTCCCGGTTTCTCGACCCTCAAAAACATAGGCGTAGACAGTTATTCTAATGTCAAACTAGACCCAGGGCTTGGGTCTTGAAGTTCATCATTGCGGCCGTTCTAGTCCGCTGGGTTGTTTAATTGAAACTAGGGTCCCAACTCTCCGGATTGCGGTCTTTGCCCCTTCTATCTCTTTTTGGCCTTCTTTTTTTTTTTCTTTTTTTCTCTGCCTCATAATTATATGGCAGAGTATATGCCAACAATCGCAGCACGAAGATAGATAATTAGTAAGTGGATTTTATTGTCAGTAAAATATTGCTCCGCTTCACTAAGCAAACCACCTCAGGCTAGAGTGTCTCTTACTCATAGGAAATCTCTAGAGTCTAAAAGATCAAAATCGCTCAGTTTCAAAAATGAGACAATAGGTTCAATACGCTTTGAATGTCTGGCAAATATGTGTTGCTTCTCGACCTCAAGAAACGAATCAGCCAGAAAATGGCACATGCCATTAGGCCTGGTGTAGGATCGATAGAGCCACCCTAAAGAGCGAGCTTGACAGTCGATCGGCATATTTAAGCATTTTCCGACGCATCCCCGGCGGTTTTCTCGCTGACTTTGATCGTGTAAGCCAGGAGAATGCGAGCGAGATGGTCCATGTGAGAGGGCGAATATATTTCCCAAAGTCCAAACGATCGCATCTTTAGGAACGAACGAGGCGTCTGTTCATCATATTCATCTTTCAAATATTTCACATACTCGGTGCTGTAGTCCGCAACGGTTAGAAATATCTGATGGCGGTTTTGGGAGATGAGGACATAACTACATGATCTTGTCAATTAGCTCCCATGGGCGGACACTAGGACACTTATTTCGTTGTCAAGGGACGGAAAACAGCTACCCCCCAGCGACTATTTGGGGCCCGAAGCCCATCAGATATAATCCAGGACACCATCTGGGCGGCTTCTTGTATTTGGATAGCCAGCGTTCGGATGCTACGCACACGAGGTCTGACCTCTACAATTGCTTCAACAGAATTATCGGGCCCGCGCAGAAATCCATTAGTTCGTGCTTCAAAACTTGCGTTTCTCAGCTGGGTCTGCGAGATCTTCCTCACTGGAGTCCAGTCCGCTTTCGCATGGGTGCAGTGTGCCGCAATTGAGTTGAGAAACAATATGAGCGCAAGGTTAACAATCTGCTCGTCTTCTGTCTGAGGATAAAGAGTAAGCGCCGCCCTACGGTGCGCTATCAAGCATGAAGATAAAGACTGGTGCTCGTGATCCGAACTGTGGCTCTTTGAGGAATGGCTTTGGGGCGACGGCGAAAGCCGAGATTGAGATTGCTGACCGATACCACGACCAGCTAGTGGCGAATCCACGCTGCTTGGCTCGCTTGAGATTGAGCTTTCGCGGCTTTAATCGCTAGGCAGATTTTGTCGTATTTGTTCCATGCTCAAGGGCTCGTGGGGAACTACCTGATTCTCAGGGGTCTTTGGGTCACCTATAACTTCACTCCTGGATTCGAACAGCCTTTGACTCGGGGCTGTAGCAGTTTTACTGCGGGTCTTGATAGGTGAGATGTCATACATTGGTGACTCTTCCTCTTTGTTTTCTTTTTTGATCTGTAGCTGGTAATACCTTGCTAGGGAGAAAGAATCAAGATCGGGCAGTGCGCCTGCTGCATGTCGCGTGCCACGATTTTCAAGTATATCCTGAAGATATCGCTGCCATCATTGGTTTTCTTGAAGGAATTTTGCGACTAGATTCACATAAGCTTCAGTCAAATGCAGATCACTTAGGGGCAATTTGTCGCGTCCACGCATTGTGCAAAGGACCCGCAAGGCAAGGGCAGTGTGTAGTCCCATTTGGAAGCTGAGGGCAAGTCTTCCAGTTCATGGATAGACGTATCCAGCATACCATGTTCCTCGGCCATCGGTGTCCAAACTGCTGCTGTTTTCGGGAGGACGATTTCTGCCATAATCAAGTCGATCGTTGTCGTAGGTCGACCTCGACAGAAAAAAATAAGCGGCGCGTCTGCTTGAGTAAATATACTATATGTGCTAGTCTTTAGCAATAATTTCCTTCTGGTCTAATAATGCCAGTACCAATTAGATTGGGATTCAAAAGGTAAGAATTGTGAAGCAGAGGCTGCAGAGCCATTCTTAAATGTCAGAAGCTGGATGGATCGCTCCGTCCGGTTTGCCAGCACATCCATCTCTAAGCTCTTGATCTTGCTCAGCCGACGAAACACGACCAGATAGCAAAACAAGAAGTCTCTCAGACAATGCCACAAAGGCTAATAAGTTCCCAACTTTGCCCTTTCCCCTTTTGAGAAGTCCGAAAGGTTCCGTCAGCAAATAGGTCGAAGACATTTGTTTGTTGATACGGCCAGTCCAATCAAGGCCTGTCTGTCATACTAGCATGCGTGATGAGTGCCAGCATCAGGCATCCATTAGTCGTTTTTATTACTGAACAGCCGGCAGATGGCTGTAATCCATCTATTCGAAACTTGAAGTACTCAAAACCGCCATTCTAGCTCTGTCCAGATGGATTGATTAATTGATCGTTTTTGATGCAGTGGTTCCGTTTCACACTTTGCAACTTCAAGAGCCTTTTGAGATGCCCCAATAGATGTAACCAAAGAAGGGAAAAGGGAGTGATTGTGCTCGAATTCAAACAATTCACATGAGTGGTATGCGTGAATACCTAGGAATGATTCTCTCTGCAGTGAAATGTTAGGAGTTCAATATATCACGTGACCATGGACAGCACCACTACATACAAACCCATCACCACTTCACACTTCACACTTCACACATCATGGATACATTGCAGCTCGTAAAAGCTTGTGAGAATATTCTTAGGCGGGAGACTAGGAAATGATGGCAGTCAGAGCTACAAGACATTTTCGCTCTACTAGAAGAGGCACCTGGCCAACACCTGCTCCAGGATGAAGATGTTGAAAGGCTCAGGATACGAATATCCGCACTTCCGCTCGACTCAGAGTATCCCTTTGACATTGGCCCTCGATACTTTATTCCCTTTGCTCAAGAAGACTTCCACATCTCTCCCTGTACAAATCACAGACCCTTTTACCACAGGGGATTTTTCCCGCCGACCCTTACGATCTACACATCTACAACCGTGAAGTCGCATCCATGATACAAGGGCATGTAAGTTCAACCAGTTTTGAATATGGCAATCCTCATAATTGGAAAGCTACATCGTGAGTTCCTTCTATACGGATGTCTCTTCTTTGAGTTTCCCTGTCCAGATCCAGCCCTTTACTCATTATAAGACATCTTGGATAAACAGGATCGACCCACGCTACTACCGGGGAATGAGATACGCAGAAAAGCATGGAACCCCTTACGGTGGTCCTGAGCATATTCATGAAAAACCAGTCAATTTGGCTGTACGATGGCTGATGTCCGAACCATGCGGCGCGACTACTATTTCAAGCCTTCTGCCTACTCCACCGCTTGATACAAGTGAGCCTCCCGAACACGACAAAAGTGATTTTCAACCACACGCAGCACTATCTATTCGCGTAGCTTCGTGAGTCTGCCTGGGAATAACGGCGGTAGACCGTGACATTATTAGACTTCTCGGTTGGAACTTACCATATCTCCTTTTTAACTGTTCAATGCAGGCACTGTTTTCTGGAATATGCGCATTTATTTAGGTGCTATGGTGTCGAATGTATTTATTCTATTGTAAAATAAATAGTTGTTTTAACTGCACTTGTCAACTGCGGACCATAGCATGGAATGGCTTTGATTGAACTGGCAGATTCAAGACTTTGTAGCTGTTCCCCATCGCGAATGAAGCCCATTGAGATCATTCACACTAGTCAATTTTTAGCGGTATGGATATATAAATTTTTGGGGACAAATCAGTCGTGCTAAGCAATGCCGAGAATCTTTCGGCTATCCCTTCAAGCTGAGATTCCTGTATAATTTTCGGCAATCCCAAAAGGGCTTTCCGAGCCCCTCTCCAGCTGTAACCAGTTATCCAGTCCAGTTTTTTGTTGCTGATATACAAATCGTACCTTTGGAATGACTTAAATTTTCCTCGTCCTCTCCGGCTATCCCAAAGCCGAATGGGAGATCCGGGTTTTCGGTAGAATCGAGTCTAATAAATCGCATACAAACGCTTCCTTGTCAAGGCGAATTACAAACATAACTTAAAATCCTGACCTTCTACTAGAGGAAACAATACAGCTATATATACACTTCATCATTTATTTGGCCGCATTTTAATCATGCCTTACAAATCGAGATGGTCAATACCTACCCCGCAACAGTCAATTCCAACATGGATATTCGAATCCCCCAGCGGCACCTTGGACGACCAAAAACCCCTCCTCATTGACCCCACACGACCGGATTCCCAATATCTGACCCTTGCAGGATATAGACTATGGGCTCAGCGACTCGCGGCGGGTCTCAAAGCAGCTGGCCTACAGCCGCGGGACCGGGTCCTTCTTTACTCAGGAAATAACATATTCTTCCCGGTTGTGTTTATGGGAGTGATAATGGCTGGCGGGATTTTCACGGCAGCCAATCCTACGTTTACCCGGCGTGAACTCGCTTACCAACTGAAGGATTCCGGGGCCACATTTCTGCTCTGCAACGAGAGTCAGGTTACCACGGGGGTAGAGGCTGCCGGCGATGCAGGCATACCGTTGAGTAGGGTGTTTATCTTTGATGACTGCGTCTTTGAGAACTCTGGCAGGTTGCTTGCAGGCTGCAGAAATTGGAACAGCCTTATTGCAAGTGAAGAAGTTGGCCGAGCATATGAATGGGCAAGCCTCACGGGTGACGGCGAAGCCAATAACATCACTGCCGTGCTGAATTATAGCTCGGGAACCACGGGATCCCCCAAGGCAGTGGAGATAACGCACCAAAACTACGTAGCAAATGGCTACCAATGGAAACATCTCGCCGAATTGGACCCCGAAGAAGCAAAAGTTAGACACCGTTTATCCTACCTATGCTTCGTCCCCATGTATCACGCCATGGGCCAGACGATCTTCTGCACCATCATCCCCGCGCGGCGCATACCTGTGTACATCATGAAAAAGTTCGACTACAAGGATATGCTCCAGAACATCCAGCGATATCGCATTACGGACCTCGCTCTCGTCCCGCCCATCATCGTCTCTCTAGCCAAGGACCCGGAGCTTCGTGCGGGAAAGTATGACATTAGTAGCATTGAGCGCGTACGATGCGGTGCGGCGCCAATGGGACGTGAAGTGTGCGAGGAACTCGAGAGCCTGTGGCCGGATGGAAAAGTGAATGTCAAGCAGGCATGGGGCATGACGGAGGCGACATGTTCAGTGATTGGTTGGGATCCCAGGCGCCGGTCAACAAACGCTTCGGTTGGGGAGCTGCATGCAAACTGCGAAGCAAAGCTAGTTTCCGATGTGGACGGGGAGACGGAAGTTGGCCGGGGCGAGCGAGGAGAACTGTGGGTTCGTGGCCCCAATATCATGAGGGGATACTGGCAGAGAGAGGCGGAAACAAAGGCTACTAAAACTGAAGACGGCTGGCTGAAAACGGGAGATATTGCGTATGCGGATGAAAATGGGTATTTTTTCGTGGTTGATCGGATGAAGGAGCTTATTAAAGTGAAGGGAAATCAGGTTGCACCGGCAGAGCTTGAGGGGCTCCTTTTGGAGCATCCGCTCGTGGCAGATGCTGCTGTCATCGGGGTTGTCATGTAAGTATTGATTCAACTTACTGAATGGCTACATAGAGACTAACGACACTCCCAGTAACGGCGAGGAGGTTCCTCGAGCGTATCTTGTCCCGCGCCCGGGTCAGAAGTCAGCGCTTGAAGTTGAAAATGTTGCGAAGTGGATGTGGTCGAAAGTTGCGCCATATAAAAGGCTTCGTGGAGGTGTTGCTATCATAGACTTAATTCCCAAAAATCCGGTAAATCTTAATATCCCCTATCTCGTTTTAGTGGAAAGAAACGACCATATCTGACGACATACCGTGTATTAGAGTGGAAAGATTTTACGAAGACTGCTTCGGGACAGGGCGGCTGAGGAACTAAAATCAAATTCCTTCAGAGCAAGACTTTAAGGGTATCTATTTGGTAGACTATTTACATCCGGAGTACTTTGGTGCCGGTACGAGACCCATAAGCCGAATTGACTCCTCAGCTTCAGCAAGGAGGCTTTCAAGTGTAGTATGAAGTATGGGTCTTTAGGTTTTCTATCCGGAAGAAGATCGGAGCCAAATAATTGACCCCGAGTAATGGCAACATATTGACAGGGACGATCCCACGAGCTAGGGAAGATAGGCTATATGGTATTAGAATACTCTGACTTCAACATGTGATAATAGGGTCAAACTATTCGACTTACTTCTGATTGAGTCAGCGCAAGCTCGTTTGCTTCGTCCCTCATATAAACCTCCAAGTCTCCTTTCACGAGGTCCCCTTCCATTTTTTGTCCATTGCAACAAGATGACCATTGATGTTGAAGCAGGTGCTGGTCCATGAAAAAATCCGCAGACGTAGTTTTAAGATTGAAAGATTTCATCCGGGAGCACCCCGTTTTGTTAGAGAGGCTGCCCCTATCAAGAGTAACAAGGAGAGAAACCTCAGCAGGAAGAGAAAGTATATATTGAAGGATTCAGTGATCTGCAACCTTTTAGCACACCAAGGCTCATATGCCACATGGTATTTTAATGTGACTGCAGTCAGACAGTGCAATTAGTTATCGATATTGAATTTGGTACTAGTGTTGTACTGTAGAACGTTTATGTATCCCAGAAGCAAAAGCGAGTTTATCCAACACATAGTATCAATATATTAATTACTCACATCCTATTACCGCTTATTACAGCTTACTCTCCTTCTCCTTCCCCTTCTTCCTCCCCAAAAACTCTCCCATCATCCTCCCTGGCTCAGTTTCCGACCCCTCAACTCCGCCAACCCCTTTTCCATCAGCCTCGAAGGCCCGTCCAAAATGATCAATGCCAGCCAGAATTCCTCCCTCCAACCCCAACCGCTCCCACCTCCCAATCAACTCTTTTTGGTTCCTCACAGCAGCAATCCCGCTCTTCTTCAAACATTCCACCCACTCACCCACCGCCCCGTCCAGCTCCTCAGGGGCAACCACCTTCTCTACGAGCCCCCAATCGAGCGCCTCTCGTGCTCCAATTGTCTCTCCGAGCAGCAACAATTGTCTGGTCCGGCCCCACCCAATTAGCCCGGGGAGCAACGCTGCTTCCACAACAGATGGAACCCCCATGCGAACTTCTGGCATTCCCAGCAGCGCATTACTGCTGGCCACGCGCACGTCACACGATGCCGCAATCTCCAGTCCAGCGCCCAGCGCGAGCCCATTGATTCTCCCAATGACGGGCACGGGACATTCGCGGATGCTCTTGCAGGCAGTGTGGACTTTTGTAATGAATGTCCTGGCCGCGGCGGGGTTTGAAGAGAGGGTGGCCATCTCGGCAATGTCGGCACCACCAATGAAGGATTTGGGGCCCTCGCCGGTAAGGATTATAGCAAGAAGGTTGGGGTGTGTGCTGGTTAAGGTTTGAATTGTGGCAGGGAGAACGGCGAGGAGGTGGCTGCTCAGAGCGTTGAGTTTGGCTGGTCGGTTGATTGTGATGGTTGCGACTGGGTGGTTTGGGGATCGAGAAGTACTTATAGACGTTGAGATGGTGCCGTTGACGTTGCTGTCAGCGGCGGTGTTGTTATTTTTACCTCCGTTGTCGTTGAACATGATTGTGAAGGGCTTTGATAGATGGGGTAATGAGGGTGTGTGGCTGTAAACTAATAATTAGGCCTTTCGGTCATTTGATGTCCATCTACTTCAATTGTTTTTAATCACACTGTAAGGGGAGTGGATGATATCAAAGAAAGTCAACTTGACGGAATTACCTTTGAACTCCGTTGTTTCGGCTACCGAAGGCAATGCCGTGGTGTTTTGCCGACCAATAGCCGGGATACCGAATGACAATTCGACACAGCGGCCGTGGGATAGAGAGCCTATGTCCCAGATCAACATCAGAATGGGAATAATAGAAAATACGGACTCACGAAAAAGGGGATTTGGTAAGTTTCATGGTTGGGTTAAGTCTCACGATGGGTTGGGGAGCAGTTGCAATTGCTTGGTCTCTTTGCGGAGACTGCGGCAATCGGTTCTTTTTATAAGATCTGGGGTAACTGAGTTAAAGCTCCACAGCGGAGAGATACCGAGCATGGCTATCATTGGCAGTGGAACTACTCCGTACGCGGTTTAGGTATTGGACCATAATCCGAATGCCGAAAGCTCTGGGTGTGATACTCATTATCATTCTGAAGCTCAAACAGTCCTCTTCCATCAAAGGCGTATACACTTTTGGAGAAGTAGGATTTGAAGCCATTGACGCCATTCATCAACCATTAAATAGAATACTGCGTATCATATGAGGCTTGGTGTGCTAAGGGCTTTAGACTGCTAAACTTCTCTTCCTTTCAAGTCACCTACCTCTCTATACACCTCTCTGGAGACTAACAGAACAGAGTGCTTTGAACTGGGTGAGTCTTCCATTTTTAAAGCTGTGGCTGCTCCAGTGGCAGGTGGCCTCCTTTTATTTTAAAATGGAATCTGAAGCACTTATTGTATTGCTTCACTTCGTTCCGCAGACAACCAGGCTTTCATAGTGAAGGAATAATGCATTCCCTAAAGATAATCTTACTAAACTCACGCAGGCATATAAAGTAATTTGCGGAGCGAAGCGGAGCAATATCTTATGTACTCACAAGTGTTGCGAACTCCGTATAAGATAGAATAGAAGGAGGTCATCCACAACCAATGCAAAAGGCACATAACAACTGCTCATTAGTAAAATGTCCTGTATAAGAGGACAATCACTGATTTTGCAGAAGGCAAGCACAGTTTCTAGACTGAAAGGTTCATTTTGCCGGAGCATGCCATTTTGTTAGTTGACTGCAATGATGTATTGAAGGGCTGTCCGGGCGTCATAAAGGGAGAAAATTTCCGCTTGAGGGAAAAGCTAGCACATCAAGGCACATGTGCTACACAGTATTTTAGTTCTGCTGGCAATCGTAGCTTTTTTATTGCGGCTCAGCACCATTTTGCTTGTTTAACACCTACCAACGTCCATAACAATACTACTAGTAGACGTTCAATCATTATACTGTGAATTCATAGAAGACAAGTAGCCAGAGTAGAAAGGATCAACATTGCCGATTGTAAAAGGCATTACTCCCGTATGAAAGTAATATTGATCGGCTGTTAGAAGAGAAATGCTAAATAGTACTTATTTCACCCTCCATCATCACCGTTGAGGTTCATTTTACCTCAAATGGCTACTGTACGCCTTTGATTATATCCGCCGCCTATACAAAGATTCGTTAGCATAATTTTTGAAAAAAACCCTCAATAGCAAAACCATTCTTACCTTTTCAGCGAGAGCATATACAGTCTGAGAAGTATGCGCCCCAACAAGCGTGGGCATGATGCTCGCATCAACAACACGTAGCTTCTGCACTCCGTAAACCAGCAGCGACTCGTCCACCACACCGCCAAGTTCCCGCGGCATTTTCGACGCAGTGCCGATTGGATGATACAGGGTAGGGTTATATTGCGACTTAACCCATGCACCCAAGTCGGCGTCGCTAGTGACGCCTGCTCCGGGAGTTATTTCCATCGGCTGGTATTGCTGGAGCGCTTCGAGAGCCATAGCGCGGCGAATCCATCTGACCATTTCGACCATAATATCGACGTCAATTGGATTGGTCAACGCGCGGTAATCGACAAGAGGCTCAGCGTTGGGGTTTGCGGGGTCGATGTTTACGCTCCCACGAGAAACAGGGTGCAGATTGACGGCCAGACCGCCTGCACCGCCACCGACGAACTGCTCGAAGAAGGATACGTTTGCGGAGCGGATTGCGCGGGCGAATATTCTTTTTTGCTCCTCATAGCCGTCTATGATGGTCTGGTCTAAACCTTCTGCTAGATACTCGCCTGCCGTTTGCTGCTCGTAGTTACTGGCGATGGTCGCAAAATTGTCTGGTGATATGGCGGGCATTCCGAGAAATGCACCTAGTCCGGGGGTTTTCATGGTCGAGGGGTCTCCATTTGAAGGTATAGACGGAGGTGTGGGTTGTTGTTGCCCTATTTTCTTGATTAGATGGGTTTCCTAGAATATAGGAGAGATACGAACAGAAGAATGCCACACTTGGCAGGTAACCGTGGTCTTGGAAGTTCGCCCCAACACCCGGAAGATCAACTAGGACTTCAATTCCAGCTTGTTCGAGAAGGCTGGCGGGTCCGATACCGCTAAGCTGTAAAATCTGTGGTGTGTGAATTGCGCCAGCTGAGAGAATAACCTCTTTAGTCGCCGTGATAGTCGTGGATTGCCCGTTGGCATCGAAGGTTACGCCAACCGCAGTGCCATTTTCAAGTACAATCTTGTTCACTTTCGATTCGGTGAGCAAGTGATAGTTGTCACGATTAAGGCCGTCATAGTGACCCGTACGGGCATACGATCGAGTAAAATCATTGGGGTCCATCGAAGTTGGTAGCCAGATCAGCCCATGAGATCCGGCGCATCCATCCACAGGTACGTCGACCCCAGGCATAGTCTTCAGCGCATCATACATGATTTCTTGTCATGTCGTCAGCTTTCATCAACCGTTCCACTTATTTTGTGAGCCAACTTACTTATTAGTGGAGTCTCATATGTCGGATAACTAGCGTAAATTCCTGTGTTGGGATCCTGTCCCCAAGCGCCCTCGATATCATATGTTATGTTAAAATCTTGGGCGAGACCAGCATTCGGCGGCGTGAAGTAGACACCCTGCAATTTGACGTCAGCAAACCTAGAAGGCGTTTAGAAAATACTATTTGGCTATTCCAGACTTTTTGAAAATAGGGCAATAGATTTTCCCAGTTCCAGGTGGATCCTTCACCACCAAGCTCTCCCCATATATTATATTCTTCAGCGGTACCGCGATGGAATATCATGCCATTGACTGCAGAGCTCCCGCCAACAATCTTGCCGGCCAGAATCGGAACCTCCTCACCGCCGAGTTCTGTTTGAGGGACCGACCGAAAGTTGTACATGCGCGGTGAACCGAACTGGGCCTGTCCCCCTGTGAGAATATCCCCGGCGTCATCTGCTGCTTGTGAGAAAGATAATCATAACCTTTGCACGCGACACCGAGCTAAGCTTACCCAGTATTCCATCATTGACGACAAGAACGGAATCTACAATGGTCAGTATAACAGCCAGGGCCAGCATAAACGGAGATGCAGCGTTCTAACATTCACTATCTTCAGTAAGCCGATCGGCAACAGTCAAACCAGCTGTGCCACCGCCTACTATAATATAGTCATATGTGTCTCCGACTTCTTGCCTTTCAATAAGCGTCGCGTATTTAGCAATCCCTGGGGCGGCAGTGGCCAGGCGCAGCGATAGAGCAAGAAAGCCGATGGCCAGGCAAATGGGGAGGAAGCCTTCCCGAGTTGATCTCATGATTGACGTCGCGGATTTTGAGAGACTAAGCACAAATCGGCGTAAACTTCAAAAAAGTTGAATGCACGTAGCGCAGACGGATATCGGCTACCGATCTAAATGCATAAGTCAAGAAAGCACTGGTGACGGGCAGATCTTTATAAACTCTCATGCCACAGGCTTGTATCGTTAACAAGGCGACTTTACCCACGAGCCATCCGGTCATCTCAAAAGGTAAAAGTCATCAATATCCGTCCCACCAGCATTAAAAGCCTTGGCGACTTGGTCAATGGCCTATCCCGGGCGAAGTAAACGGGGAGACCTAGTCGCCATTTGATCATCTCCGTGAGAGGTTAATCAGTCGACTCAAGGAGGAACTCCAAAATTGCGCTACTTGGGCGCCTTAAGATATTGAAAGCTTCCCCATTCAGTAAGAAGAATATCGGCCCGTGATGATCGGAGTAGAGAATCACGCGGTCTGACCTGGATACCCCAGCAAAGAGATGCCGAAGAGTTGACTGGGTCAGGGGGTTGTGGAATTGGCGCTTCATTTGGGGAGAACTTTTTCCTCGCCAATTGGCGGAAATAAGGGGCACGGAAAGCACAGTTGCACGATGTTCCTTGTTCCGTTCTCCCGTCGTCATCATGCCAGTGCGCATATCCCATGAGACATACTGGTTGCCCAGGACATGCAAGAAATACAACTTCACGAATAATCAGTAGACGATGGTGTTCCCAGAAGGAACCCCTGTTATCGACATTTCAACAGTCCTCGTCAGGGGTATTCTACCGAAATATAACAGATTATTCCCCGCACATCGGACATGTTGTGCTGTTGATTTGCCGAATTTCCAGAGTCCCAAGCAAGCCGCGTTCGATGTGCACAAGGTGCGCTTTCCAACCACACAGATGTTATTCAATCTCAAACCGTATATTGCATGCAAAGCGGACGCCTTACCACAATGCTATCAACAGGCAGGCGTAAATAGGGTGGTCACCGTACGGCGCTTGAAGGTGTAGTCAGACGACAAGATTTTGTGGTTCAAAATGGTTGACATTGTTGACCAGAGATGATTGACTTCGGTGTCTCCCTTGCCTCCTCCTTTGATGTGATCTCTTGGTTTGTATATACAGCCATTATAAGAGAATTCATCCCAATGCATGCCGGATTGAGAGAGGATCATGGACACGGATGGGTTGTCGCGTCGCGCATTATTCTCGGCAGGCGTTCGATGACTAATCTCGCTACCCCCTAGTCACAAGAATCTTCCTTCTGTTGGGGTTATGCCACGGCAGCCCTAGTCACGTGCCCCACACACCTTCATTAGTTTCCCACAACCTAGCTAGCTTACACCAATCAACAACGTTCACCTTATGACCTTCTTCTCCTTTTACATCACCCAAATCTATCCAAGCTCAATCGTTGCAATGTCAATTGTGCTGGAACACTTTATTTTATATCATTCAGCTCTGAGGTGAGGGTGCTGTTAATGATGCTGTAATGCAGCAGCAGGGGAGACTTCATTTCTTGGGTCCCATTTTCAACAAAAGAGACAGACAACTTGAATCAAATGGCCGACCGAAATGCCTTTTGACCATCACGTCAGTTCCTAGAATGCTTTCTATATGCCAGTCGGTTTAAGGCATTTATACTCGTCACTTCGGTCATTTGCTCGCTAAATTTCTTCTGATAAAGATGGGAGAAAATTGTATCTCCATTGGAAGATCAAGCGATGGCATAATGCCATATACCTACGTGCCTAAACGACAACTATTGGTTCTTTTCTAAGAAAGCCTTGCTGGTTAGTCCGATGGTATAGACGCAGGCAGAGTTCTGAAGCCTACAGATGCTTTATCAATCCTACGCATCCGCCATCAGACATAATAAGATTCATCTCGCGATTTGAATGTACATGGGGACCATGAAGAGTATACTCTGAAAATGGAAAGAATTTTTCGAACGATCTTGACCCGATACAGTGTAATCTGCTTACATCTCTTCGCTCTTCGGCCTCCGTCAGGATCTCGTGATATCTCTTTTCAACGCGGGTATGTCACGATAGCGTACGATTTGGTCGGAAGGAGAGGCGAGTGGCCATAACTGATGGCACATACCGAAATCGGGATTCTTTCCTTTACCGACAGTTCATTACTCTGACAGAATCTGTTTTGCCATGTGGCATGAGATCAGAAGCGCTAAAAAGCTCATCTCAATCATTAGTCTGCTTGACATACATTGCGGTATTGTCCATCGAACCTGCGATCCCAGCACCTGGCTTCATCCCTAACTTTCTCAGATCCTTTTAGGTCGTGATGGGATTGTCGTGAGCCAATCTCCAGCAACCCCATTTGACGCCTACAGAAGAGTGGAGCGTTCGATGAGACAACTTTTTCCAAAAAAGGCTCAAAGTGCATCAGTATCCCACCTTACCAGTCAATGAAAAATTCATACCCATCCATAAGCGCACTCGCCCCGGCCCCTGCATGATCCTGGCCCTTGTACTCCTTTAACTCAACAGCGCGCAATTTCTCACTTTTTTTTAGCCGCTTATACAGCATTTTGCAATTGTCCTTTATTTTGAACGTTCGTATTAAATCTCTACGCTCCTTGAACGCCTCGTCCGTCTCCGTTCGCCGCTGGACGGGGAACTGTTCCAGAGAACCATAACCGATGGTCAAAGCAGGCTTCGTACCCTTGATAGGGACATCTTCAAGCCTTCCCAGCTGCTCGAGCATGTACCCGCCATTCCAAAACAGCGCGGGACTAGCCGAGTGGAACGTATCAAATAGCTCCGGCTGCGTGATGAGCGTGTGGATAACGAACAACCCCCCGAAGGAGTGGCCGTACAGCGCGTCACGGGCAAAATTCACCTTAGGAAACAGCGTCGAGTGCACCCAGGGCCGCAGGACTGTGTCGATAAATTGAATGAAGTCGTCAGCGCCGGATTTGGGCAGCGGGTCGGGGCTCTCTGGTGGCTTCGAGCCCTCGTATATCGGCGGCTGGAAGTCGATGCTGCGCTGCGGGATGTAGACGGTGTCGGTGAGTGGGTAGCCGATGCTAACGATTATGCTGTCCGGCTGGGAGGGCTCGACAGGCTTCCGGCGCCGGATCGCTTCTGTTGCTGTTGCGCCTAACACATTTCCGTCTAGGACGTACCTTTGCGTGCATGCCCATTGTCAGTTTGCGATTATCGCGTTGAGAGAGCGCCTGGAAAAAAGAAGATTATCCATTTAACCAACATTGTAAGGGCCGTGCTCTCGACATCTCTCGATGCCCATTCCAGCGGCCAGGAAACCTGGATTTGATATTCCGGATTGATACCATTGCTAACATTCCAAAACTCAACGTTGGGTAGTACAGTTGCGGGGAAGCCTGACGGCACCAATGAATTGAATGTCCAATTCGTTAAGGAACTCATCGAATCGGGTGTATCTCACATGCAGCGTCTTCCCGAGCGATATTATATACAAGGCAGAGATGTTCCTACTCTTGCTAGTCAATGGAATTCATGCGATCGGATGGAGTGACAGCGAAACTTTTGCGTCTTTTCTTTTGTCAGCTAGCTGTTAGCTCGAAAAGCGTCATGATGTGGGGAAGGAATCCACCTCTCTTCAATTTTTATTTTTTTTCCCCTTCTCGGCCTGCCTAACAAGCTTCTCCGCTCAAGATGAAGAGGCTAGTCAAGCGTCGCATTGCATGTGTTTGCCATGATTCAAGGAACATGAACTAGATCCTTCGAGAAGACGGACTAGAACAGCATATGCCGACGCTACTACTGAGTTTAGCCGTTCTGGCAAATCAGCTAGAAAAGAACAAGGTCTCATAACGGCTGATCATCAGCGAAAATCTCGGTTATTTGGCATCTCCTTTACGGAAGACTGAAGTACGGAGCACCATCTTCGCTTTTGGATCTTGATGGAACTATTGTAAATTGCGCATTGATTCATTGAAGCCTGGAGGGAAACTTCCGAAAAAGGCTGGGCGTATATTTTGCCGAATGACTACTCGAATTTTCGCAGGTAATCACAGGTCATTCCGCGAATTTAACCAGGGGCTAGCATGACGGTTAATGCCAGGTCCCAAATCAAATGACATGGGAGATGTAGGGCACTGCAGGTATCGCAACAGAAGTAGACCACCTTGAAACTCGAGGTGGTTTACTTCGCTTTTTGAGATATGATATGGAAGACAGAGTGCAGCGGTTTTTTTTTTTTTTTTTTTTTTTTTTTTTTTTTTAAAAGTAGTCCGAAAATATGGTCAAATTGACTGTCAATATAATAGATTCCAGCAAGAATATTCGAAGTTATGAGCATCCTCCGCGCTGCGTGGAATGTAGATGCATAGTCTTCGAACAGCAGCAAACAAGAAGGCATCTCAAGAGCGGCTAGCAGTTTCCCTAATAGTAGTAGGAGAACGAAGCATACAGTTCCAAGAGCGATCGAAATAGAAAATAGAGAACTAGAGTTCACTAAAGGCAGCTCCGAGATCATGACATATGAACCGGGTCTGAAAATGAATAACAGAGGTTTTCATTAGTGATGGTATCACTGGTTGTAATAAACCATCCCAGTTCGATGAGTTCTCCATCCTATCGTAAGACCAGGCACCCCCTTAGTCCCTCCCTCCCTCTGAGTAGAAACTTCAGCTAGACAACTGTGAGGGCATAGGAGGGAGTCATATTGACCTGGATACTCCGTAGATTCCCCAGGAAGATAATCAAGGTCACGGGAATTCTTCGAGAGGAAGAAAGCCTATAGCAAAAAGGCAAAACGGGGCGAATGGGGTTCCCATCCAGGGTCCAGGATTGACCCTCAGACATAGAGAAAATACAATCCCATAGACGTTCGAGCAACAGAACAAAAGGCACCGAGCGCCAGGCACGACCAATCACTGGCAATCAGCCATCCATCCAGCCGCCAGCGTTGAGCAGGAGGCGAAGACCCTTCACAATCCGGGTTTCTAAGCTCCCTGTGCGGCTATGCCTCATTGCCTCATGATCTTCGACCACATTGACCGCAACGGTCATCTAGACCACCCTCCGCAAGAAGTCAATTCAACCCGCGGAGAAAGTTGCCTGGCCACATAGACGGCGTCGAGGCGTCGAAAACAGGGAAGCCTCCAAGCCATGGAACCGTCAAACGAGACACATATAGATCTGCACCCCGCATAGAGATTCCTAGGGGAATCAATCAATGGTTCCAACAAAAGACCCAGCCAGTCGGCGCCCTTTGTCTCTGCTCTCCCCTTCTTCGCTTCTTCCATTCCTCTTCGCCCCCCGGACAGCCTTCCGCCTCTCCGCGTAAATAGACTTTGGGAGCTATCCATGGTCTGGCTCGTGAATTCCAACTGGCCCAATCGTAACTTGTCTTGGTGCGGTTCAGGTACCCGACAGACTGGGACGATCGAGTGGTTCGATCGATTATAGGCCGCTTGAAATGTTTAGGTTTGCAGAAACCACAGGACAAAGCTAATACTGGCGTCGATGCTGCCCTGGTTCTCCTTTGACAAATTGTCATAGATGGGCGGCTTTCCTGCGCCGTGCACATGTTCACACATACAAGCAAGCAAAAAATGTGCTGCATATGTAGAGATCAGAGCAGATCATATCAGGGTCGCCATTGTTAGCGTACGTACGGGGTAGCTGCAGGGCAGCTGCAGTAGCGGGTGGGGTTGGATCTCAGGGTTCCCTCCATGACATATCTCATAAGTATATCATCACCAGAGATTTCCTGGAGCAACTGCATCCTGTATGGCCTCTCATTGTCTCCTGGACGCGCCGCAGTCTCCCGTCCCTGAGTTCGTCCGTGTCGACGCGGCCGAGGGTCCTGAGCCCTACAGTATCGCATAACGGTCCAAATAGCGTAGAAGGCTGGAAGCTAATCGATTACCCTACATTTAGAGTTTCGGGCTTCCATTCGGGCTCCCATTCGGGGTCCAGCTGCCCAGGTTGGAGCCAGTACTATATGAACGGGCTCGTGCTTTCAGAAAGACGGGTTTAATGATGGTAGATGTCTGATATAGGCAATAATTTGCTTGTGTGAGCCGAGTTGGTGGGATTCAATAACCCCTGAGAACGGAAAGAGAGAAGAAAACGGTTATGATGCAGTTCTCTTCTGTGTGGCTTGATTTTTTTATTTTTCCATTGTTCTTTCAAAGCAGTTAGTTGGTTTGCTATTCCCAGGTCGTCGGGAGCGAGCATGAAAGGCAAGGGAGAAAGTCATCTAATGGCCCGTGATGAAAGAGATAACAACTTGGTATCATCTGTGGGTTATCCAGGCTGACTATTCTTTGTTATGCGCTATGTGGCAGATTTGTCTGGGATATCAATATCAACGTATTGCTTGTGTTATGGGGTTTGAGATGAAATGGACAAATTTCAAACACTGCCAAGGGGGAGAGCCTCGCTGCATACTCCGTAAATCATTATTTAATTATCCGACGATAATTAAAGGACTTTGACATAACATCTGAAGTAAAAAGCATTGACGTTGGTGGTTTTGAAGTTGTATTCGAGGTTGGATGGTTGGCCGTGTCCCAGAAAATATATATGTTTCCGACGTAGCGCAAGTGCGAGTGTTGGGTTATCAGCAAGGGTCATACAGCAATTTATCCCTCAGCAAACATTACAATACATAATCTACTCACCTCAAGGTCTTTGTTTACTCAGGTGATGTTACATTCCAACAGAAGAATATCTAAGAAGGTATACACTGTCTTCTCCAACATTAAGTCTAATATCAAGTGACAAGTGCCACTAGATCCAACCAACGGAGGACTCCGAAAGATAAAAGCCCGAGTATAAACTCGACGAGCCCAAGTTGGTTGTTAGAGCGTGAAGATATAAAAGAGCCAACTGTAATGAATAAACGTTTTCGCACTGTAGATTTATAGCAATAGTCGAAAGGTGTACAGTACAAAACCTCCATTTGACCATTCCCTGACATCCCACCTTCGTTCACGACTGTTTCAAATTCCCAAACAACCCCACCACATAACTACGAAAAATTTTCTTATGATAACAGTTCTTGCCAGCGCAGCAGTCAGCTTGATTGCCGATGGCAAAATCGAATTGCAACAGTACCGGTTGCCGGCCGGGGGGTTTCTCGGGCGATCGCGAAAAAGGTAGCGGCTAACACCGACAATTTTAACCCAGATATCACTGTAACATACGGGGTACTTTTTTTTGGGTTGAAAATCTCAAGGGACAACCTGATCTTCCTGGTTCGGACAAGATATTTGAAAATATCTCATCTGGAAACGAAGCGTTGTATGGCCCGCATGGCGGGGTGGGTAAACCCCGGAGGACGCCAGTTAGCAGATCCTAGATTTGTAGATAGGATTACCCTCAGCCTCCAGAAAAGCATTCGCACGAATATATTTGCGTTTGGCAAATATGAAGCCATGCAAACCCCGTCGCGGATATTAATCTCGAAAAAGCCAGTAGCCAGGAAGCCGCTGGTTGATAAATGAGGTGGAAGAACACGTAGCAACAACAAGATAAGCAAGCATTCAAACGACACCGCAACAAAACGCGGGGAAAAATGAGTCTCGAAAGGGCAATTCTCCGTCTATTTGCCACATGCGGAGTAATTTGAATAATGTCGCAGAAATTATTCGGAAAAATAACTAAACTAACAATGCAGACATTCAGAGATTTCATCTCATCCCGGGAAAATTGCCAATACTTACCCCTCTATCGCAGAAAAAGGGCGGTGACTTCACCGACTGTTCCGGCAACAACGAGTTTGCGTGCTATATCTGATACTCGAGGCGGTCGAGTCGGTCGGGTCGCGATGAGACGCATGCTTATGCAAGACAAGTGCGGGAAGCGGGGAGGCGGGGAGATCGGAAATCGGATCTGGTCAATGCTTTAACTATGAACTTGCAATTATTCGGTGGTGAGAATACAAGCGCTTTAGCTTCATGTACTGCGAATGTTAACAATCTGTCCGGACAATCACGAACTGGACGAGGTATGAGTGCCTGAATTTTGTAGACGTGTCAAGGAACGACCAGCCTGCATACGACTGTTGCATTTTGAGTCGGCCAGTGACATATCATTACTTCGCATTATTCTGTCTGTCTTTGTTTGCTGGCATGGGTCCGTTTGAATTCTTTTTCTCAGAGGGACTGATTGTTGGCAGAAGTCAATAACCAAAAAAATTGTCAAGCTCCTTACTTGCACGGGTAGCTACAGGCGGGGGCCGCGGGGCAAACGCGCAAGGTGACACCGTGACAGCGGACAATCACAGGCGCCATTCAGGCCGCAAGCTTTGATTGATGTCTGGATGTGGAAGGCCGTTGATAGGATTAGGTGAATCTGGCCACTGGCAGGCGGTTTCGGGCAAACTGAGCAGCAGTTGGGCACAGCGCAGAGCCCCTCGGTTGCTCCGATAATTCTCCCATGGCATGCTTCGAAAATGCAAACGACCGTCGACGTTTGACCTTCCCTTCAATAATCAATAATCAATATCGAGACCTTGCCTCGCCTCGATACCCGTTCGACATCTATCCTCGCTATCCTCGGCTGGACGGACCGTTGCAAGTAAAAATACCAAGGTCGGTAAATGGCAAACAGCCAAAATACCAGTGAGAAACAAGTCGACCTCTCATAGCCGAGAAAAGAACACCCGCGGCATGATAATGTGGCATTATTGGGTCGGCTCAGATGGACACGGCCCCGGGAGCACTCCCGTGCATTACTAGTGGTTTGGTGGCTGTAATGGACAAATTGAATATTCTGCGCCAATGAAAATAGGAAGAAATGAACGTAGCGCTGAATAAGTCAAATGGATGCGTAGGAATTTCCGGAGTAGAATACCGAGTAAATGAACGTCAGCAAGGCGATGGGTTGTTGGCTGAGAGATGAAACAGTCTGATACATTTGATAATAAGGGAAGAAGAGGCGAGTTTCCGTTTCATTTGACAGACAGCATAATTCAAAGAGATGGCAATTTATCATAACAGAATTGAGGCTTCCAGCAGTCTATAAAAGAATCCATCTAGCGTTACATACGAATCCATCCACCTATGTGTAGGCCACAGGGTATCAGAGGAGCAGTTGTACCTGACGGAGAAGGACCAGTGAGTCAAATCCTTATTATTCCTCGGACCTACGTAGAATCCTACGCAAGCCAACATAATCAACGTCGTCGCTTAAACCTTTCCATGGTATATTTCCACGCATGTTCCGTTTCGGAACTGCTCCCGGTCGAGCTGTCGGACAACTTTCTAATCCTCTTCTGGTCACGCAGGCGCTGCACATAAATCTCAGACATATTAATAAAAAACGACGTAGTAATACGCGCTTGAAATTCCTTAGGGAGTCCTGCTTGATTAACCTCCTGATCGAGGAATTTCCATGGGAAGTAAGCCTTGGCATGAGAGCCTTTTGTGTAGAACACAATCCCATTGTCGCGAAGGGCCTTTAGAAACCCCCAGCAGGCAAGGCAAGACAGCTTGGAAACTCCAAGGTATTGGACTGAAAGAACACCTGTGCGATTTTCACCGAGAAGATGTAAGGCTAGGAGACACTCGCAGTGCACTGGGCCATGAACAATTTCCACGCCACTAAACCGGCGACAAAGTGAATATCCTGGTTGATTCTCCTCTTTGCCATCGTTTAGCGAAAAGTTGGCAGCAGAATTTGCCAAAAGTTGTTTCGACGTTTCCGCCCACTGATCTGAAGCAGGTAGCCTAATCTGCTGAGGCTGATTGGGCAAGGTTTTCACCTTTAACTCCTGCTGAGCGAGAAAACGGCGATATAACCGCGGCGAATGGGCGCACTTTAAAAGGGTATCAATCGCGTTTGGAATGGAGGACATCTTTCTGAGAAATCTTTCAAGAGGAAACGCTGCCAAAAAGCGGGTTAGCATGTGAAGTAATAATAAAGGAAGACTGCTACTGATGACATACTAGGTTCTGAAGCGACTTTAAAAAGCTGTGTCGTCCAATTGCTAGTTTCCAGCACGTTACGTATGAGGACATTAATTCGATCCATCCCCTCTGCGAAAGCATCCAGGTCATCTTCAGGTATTTCCTGGGGATAATCTTGGAGGAGGTCGGCCACCCAGGAAAGGATGTAGTCAATGTCTTTAAGACTACGAACAACGGGACTGTCGCTGTCTGGTAGGCTGCTGACATAACTGCGGAACGCGATTCCAAGCGTAGTCGCGCCGGATTGCTTATTTAAACGTTGTCGGAACTTCGGCAGCGAAAATTTGTGGACGTCCGCTTTAAAGGAATCGACCATTAATCGAAATTTTTCCGGGAATTTTCTTTAGTCTAGCTTGGGGGAGTCCGCTCGTTCACCTTCCGTGCTCTCAAGAGCAGTCGGATCGCTCGTATTCTTCCGCAGGTCGTAAAATTGCGACCCCAGCTGCTTGAGATGCTCCACGATTCGGTGACAGTGAGCAAGTGTCTTCTGGGTTATTGAGTCGTTGGAAGCGAGAGTGAGAGTGTAGCACGGATTGCCATCGGACCCTGTCTGCAGGCCAACGGCAATAACTTCTTTCGACGGGCGCGATATGAGGAGACTTGCGAGAGCATCTAAAACCTTCGAGAGCCGATCTTGAATAGGATCAAGGTCCACGTCGTCTGTGCGGGGCACAGAGGTGTCAACGCTGACCTCGGTGAGAAGTGCGACTAGGCGTTCACAATCGGCACTAACAATATTCGCGGACATAAGGTCGTATAAGACTGAGATGGCCAGCAGAGAAAGCAAGTTCTTTGGCGGTTGCGAGGTGCTCGTGGAATGTGTTGTGAAAGCGCAATGCTGGAGCCCCAGATCAACGCCAAAAGTGGATCTAGCAGCATGGAGTCGCGTTGGTTGTTGCGATGTTTTTGGTGCCTGTTATACGTGATGTTTCGATGTCAGCTCGCAGATATGGGCCTCTCTGGGGATGGCTTCTGATGAGAACAGGAGAAATCTCGTCGTCTCAAAATTTGTTGTCTTCGAACGGTGAAAATCCCCAGGTATGGCTTTTGCGGAGGTGAGTAGCTGTGGAGTCGACTGCCACAGCTATTTGCCGGTGTCCAGATTAGTAATCGTTCACCGTCAGATCCATTTGACAGCAACTAAATAAAAATAGTAAATAATAATTTTTAATTTTTAATTAAATTAATGAATTTTCTTCTGTCAATGATTAAAGAATATACTCTTTAATTATTAATATCTCTTTTGCAGTAAGATTATTTACTGACTCTCAATATCAACTATTGAAGTCTTTTTTTTCAAGTTTAATCTCTATTAAATTTTCTCTAGAGAGTGTACTTATCTGTTTTCTTTTTTTTTAGCTATTTTTTGAGTATCAGGCACCTCAGTGTAGATGTTTATAGATATCTTTTAGTTAAAATGTTTAATTAGACTTGTCTCTACAATTTGTCATGTGATCAGAAATCATTAAGGGAGAAAAGCGGCGCGCGTAGCGCGCCGCCCACTAAAAAACTTGTTAGTAGTAAATCATTGACTTCCAATCTCAGGGCTTTTCACGGTCGCATGCGTTCTTCAGGCGCTGATAGGGGCTGATGGGCACCGCCCACGGGCGAGGGCGTGCCAATAATGCAGCCTGAAACGCCGCCCGAGTGCCCCGGAGGCTTATATGGTCAATTTGCTCCTTTGCTCCTCCAAATATGATATCAAAAGTGTCATTCTTGAACAAGCATTTTGTTCACACTAGCATTAACGCGTATTATTTTTACTTTGACTTCGCCACAGCTCTATTGAAACCCCCAACTTGTGTTATCAATCACACCCGTGCGATGGGATGGACGTCACCCAGACTCCTACTCCGTACTTGCTCTGTCCACAGATTTGACCAGTTGTGTGCCAGTGTGTGCCAAGAACGAAGCCCCTTTTCCCCCTCAGCATGCAATCACCGTTTCTCACCAAGCTCAACAAGCGCCCGCTCTCCAACGGCCGTTGACGATTGGATTCTCGAAAGCACAAGCATCTCTTCCCAAGTTCGCAGCGATCAGGAAAAGACATGGGCCAGGGGGGTAAATCGCCAACCCAGACAGATCATACCAAGTCCTCACCGCTGGGAGGGGAGAACTAAACTGCTACAAGACTAGTTGGTATGTTTTAGTCTGCGCGGAAGTGCAATACCCTGTCTTCTGGCGGGACGGCGCATTCCAGGCGGGTGGTGAGCGGGCTGGTTTAGGGCCGTCGAAATCGGCCGTTGGGAGTCGGGGTGGAGAGTGGAGTGGGATGGAGTGGAGGAGTGGAGGAGTGGAGGGTCTTGTTCCCGTCGATTGGGATAGGAAAGGGGCCCGGAGGGGGCAGGAAAGGGGGAGCAACATAGTGAGGTATGCATGTGTTTGCTGTGTGTGTGTATTCGAAGTCGATATGGGAGTTTACGAATGAGGAATCATTGAAAACAATGAAATATCAATTTTGGTAAGCTATTCCATTAATTAGCCGCGATTAAATCCGTTTTGTCGGGTTCGATAGCATACAATTGTTCTATCTCGTATCTGCTATGCTATTTGAGATTTCACATCAGATATTTGATAAGAAATGATAATAATAATATCTTGGTGGCTGGCTTCGCACAATATGATTTGTGTACGGGGAAACTGGCAGCCAAAAGCTCTCAGAGTCTCGACTCGACGCCACGATGATTGCCATCACTGCCAGACACAACGAAACTGTCGAATCAGCAACGAAAATCCCCCTATTTCTTGCATCAACCATTCACCCACCCCCGTTCCCCGGTGCTATTACCAGGCTTCTGGGTTGCTTGGCCCTGATTCTGTCGACAGATCATAGCCAGCCATCGTCGTTCTCACCTTCCCTCAGGGCCCTCTGATTTCGAAAGCGGGAACTTGTGAAGGACGAGACAAGTAGAAAGATACACGTCCAAATCCCGAGAGCAACGGTGATCAACAGGTCTAACATCATCTTCATCAAGGCTCAAAAGCACAATCGCATCGCTGACCAGTGGAGTCTTGTGTTTTTTTTGGGACCAACGCCGTCTTCCGCTACGTTCAACGGCTCCCCGGGGAAGGGCCGTGCCTAGCATCATTCCTAGAAATCTCAGGGCCAATCCCCCGTTACCGTTTATATCGCGGGCAAACCAGCCTTCCTAGCGTCGTGAATTTCCCAAACCGTCCGGACACTATCCCGCATAATTGCCTTTGGGCAGTCATTGGCACGGGGGGCTTGCTTCCGGTTGGCTCGTTGGGAGTTAGCTCTTGAGGGCATTTGGGGAGTTTTGGGATTTGGAATTGGCGGGATTACTGCTTTTGATCAGCAGTACGGAGTACTATTTCTCGAGGCTACTGGTATGGGTGCATGAGCGGCGGAGCATTGGTGAGGATGGGAACTCTATCTTGTGGGAGTTATCTGGTCCCTGGGGATTTGGGAGGCGGGGTCAAGGTAGGTTACTGCGGGAGTTATCGATCATCAAATTATCGATATATCGTGACATCGTCGTAACCGTATCGATAGTCGGGAAATACCTGCTGCGTAAGTAATGGCTTGTTGACTCTGGACTCCCTCGTTGTTGAAAACATATGACAGCCGTCGCGGTAGCTTGTAAGCCTATTAATATAATATTATCAGCAGCTTTGGTGCATATGATAGTCAGGAAGATCGCGATCATGATGCCAGCACGAGGATTACCCGGATTATTGCGCGTTGGAGTCCGGGGAAAAGCGGGTTTACCTTTGACTGCTGGATAGATGGATATACTTCGGAAATACGGATTCTGCTTCACATGGACAATTATGCTGTGTAGCGGTCTTGCCCGTGAACGAGAAAACATTTTTGCTAGGTAAATAATGATATTTACTTTACTCTCTCCGATGGTACCAACTACGGATATCGTGGCATCTGTCAAGAGTTGGATGAGCTCCTCCCCCTATCCGCCGCGGTTGATACGATATGGTATGATTGGTATCCCAATAATCCCCCTTAACCAAACGAGCATTTTATCCTCGACCTCGGCTAAACACAGCGGAAGAGCATTGCCGCAACCTTGTCAACTCTGCTAAAGACAACATCTCCACCGGCAACTTCCTTCCAGAAGCCCGCTAGAAATAATCATGACGGGGGTTATCCCGGGAGAAACAATCAGCTTCAACTTCAGCTACCGTTCAGGCGGTGTGCTTGACTTTCACGACTCCCCCCATCGGATATTAATGCCCTGTCTGCCACGCGCTGTGAAACCTCCCCGGGTAATACTCCCGGCTGTGGAATAACGGACGGGTATACGATCAATGAGTAAACCTCAGTCAGTATTACTGCCATCTCAGCCCTGCCAAAATCCATCCATAGAACAACCCCCCAATCTTCCCGCTTGTGTAGCCACCCATTATGAATCTCCGGTTTGAATCCTAGACCCCATCATCCATGCAAGGTAACCCAGCAATTTGAAATACAATCGTACTACTCCACGCTAACAACGCTTAGATATTATTAGCACCGCTTAGCAGGCCCATTAGGTCGCGTCGGTCGCAGCTAATTGCCGAACTATGTGGGTAAATACCGCACGCCTGGGTTGATAATATTATTGCACGAGGAGATGAGAAAAAAAAATGTCCCGGGAAAAGATGTTCAAGGCTCAGCAGATACCGAGGGCTCCATGATCATGAGCACAATCTGTTCCGGCTTCCTACTACTGACGGGGGCCAGTGGGGAAGAGGGAGAGGAACTAGCGAAATTGAACAAACGCGGCGGCGGGTATTTTTTGCGCGGGATTTGCTTGTGGCATTGGTCGACGGTCGTGTGCTTTTTTACGCTCGCTTCGACTAGCCTGCGGGACCTTTTTGTTGGTGATCTCCATCGTCAGCAGGAACACGCAGTGGAGCAATGAGCGTTGAACGGTCCTTTCGGTGGTCCTGTTTCTTGTTCAAAGTTTATGCTAGGAGCCATAGCGATGGTGCCGGATGAGCTTCCAACTTCCGCGCTGGAGTCAAAGGGGATATGACGCGGTGCACACCCGCCGGGTTGGTTGAGGACAGACTACTAAAGGAGACGGTGAGGTTCCGAGGCTAGGGATGGGACTCATGGGAAGTGGGAAAGGGGGACCCGGTGGATGCTCGTGGTGATAATCTCGGTATGATGACGGGATGGAGTCGATGCAGGATGGATGGCATGGGAAACAGATATTAAGTGACATGTGGGCCACGTCTGGTTGGATATTTCTTGTAAAAGGGACTCTTTTGTCTTCTGTATTCATATATCATCTAGAAATACATCTGAACCATAGTATTTTCTGCCTTCTTCTATACAACAACGACCAAAAACATCCATCGTGGATCGACTCAATCCGTAACAAGCCAACAAACGTGCGCCAAAGCCATCTACAAGACTCCAACACATACTCGAAACACGCCAGTTATCCTTTCGTTCCTCCCCAAATCCCCCCTGGTCCCTGATTGCTATCCCGGCCGCAGCTTGGCCCCCAAGAATCGAAAACACATACCTCCTGCACGGTGTCGTGTGTGTCGAATGCCCAAAGACAGAGAAAACTGAAACAGAAAGAATAAATATACCTCGAAGGAGTAGTAAATCAGACCGCCGAAAACGACCATCCCACGTCCTTTATCGATAACTCTCCACGCTGCCGACGGCGCACTCCGACGACGCATCGAATACGGGGCACATACATACTACTACTGTACAAACGACCCCCAACCCTACTAAGAATAGTCATTCATTTGCCGAAAACGATTATTTTCTACGCGGTGTGATTTGCTGTATTTTTATTATTTATTTTACCCTAGTGTGCGGCCGCATGCACGGTTAAAGCGATACAACTGGGGAAGCAGAGATCGGAAACACACAGCACAAAGAGAAAAGAAGAGGAGAGAAGAGAGAAAAATAAACATAACCCAACCCACTGCACTGCACTGCCGCTTCCCTCTGCTATTATCTCTTTCTTTGTTGGAGAAGGAAATACCGCATAGCAAGAGAAGAACCCCGAGTTGCCAACGACGTCGAAACATCCTCTCTCCCAAGACCCCGAGACAAACTCACACATCACATCACAATATACACAATAAAACGCTCTGCTCTGTTTGTTGGGCTGGACCACATCATCGACAATTGCCGCCCGATCTGATTCTTCACATAAAATCCAGGGCTTATCGGAATCCCCGCTGCTGGTCCCCGCCAACCCAATCCAATAGCCTCCAGTGCCTTTGCAGCCCAACAGCAGCCACTTCCACCTCCACCGCCTAATAATCGATCAGTACATACTACATAGGTGTCCACGGCAAAGCACCGAATCGCAGTCCCTCCCTTTGTCACCGCCAGCTTTGCAAGCAATAATCGTCATCCAGCAGGGCCATCGAACGTGGCTCTGAGACTCTTATCCCCCAGTCTTCTTTGCGACCCTCCAGTGTAACTTTGGGCTTGGGCTGTGTCTGACTCACCACGAGACGAGCGTATCATCCCAGAGTAATCATTATTTACTACTGTTGGTTTATTATTAATTATTCATCAAACCGTATCCCTAGCCAGGGTACGAGGGCTATTTGTGAGAGCGACACCAACGCCCGTGACGCGCCTGAGCTGATCAAACGAACGAGACACGAGAACGCCAGATATCGAAAACCATTTGCTCTTGTCCGCTTCACCTTTCACCGTCTTGTCTTGTGTGAAATTTCACGGGACTGGCCGGGGACAGCAGAGAAAACCCACAGGTTAGGCGAATAGGAACCGCCAGACCGCAGTTTGTGCCCGTGAACAAGCCCTGCGCCGCGTATTAGCAGAGCGAGCCAGTCAGAACTCCACAAGAAGATCAATTTTTAATCATACGCCGGGTTGTCTGGCTCAGCGGACCGTTCCATGGGAAAGACGAGCTGGGGTACCTCGTTTGCAAATCGACCGCGCCCCCAGATCTTAACCGCTAATTTAACCTGGTTAGCCCCCTTTGACCTTGAACCCAAAACAGACAAGGAGGAAAAAGCAAAAAAGACCGAAGAAAAAGAATAAAACGGAAACCCGGAAAAAGAAAAGAAAGCCCGCCCAGACAAAAGAGCTGTCATATTTTTATACTTTTCTTTCTTCTTTGACTTTATCCCGCCGCAAGGGTTTTTTTGTTTGTTATTTGTCCAATATTCGCCCTTCCAGGTCTCATACTCTTTGCTATATCAATACTCCAGGTCCCGCCCGTTCGGGTTGATTGTCAAGATCCGCCTCATTCTCACCCTGAATACGCCTGAATAACCTCCTTTCCACTGCCACCCCAGGTTTTATATAAACCTCGCCCCGGATCCTCTTGACCCTTCGATATCTTATCTTCTTTCAACATACATTAGGTACATACATACTTCTATGGCCGAAGTCATCTCATCGACTCCTCAATACCATAGGAACAATATATTCTACGAACATCGATACAAACCACAAAGCAACTCCAGCAAGATGTGGTCCGGGTTCAGCTTCAGCAACAGCACCCTCTCCTCGCCATCTCCCTCACCCTCTTCTATTCCTCCGCCTCCTCCGCCTTCTCCAAACGACTCTCTGCTCGACATTGCTCCCCGCAAAACCTCCTTCTCCACAACATCGGGCAGAAACACATCATGCGCCTTCCCCTCCTGGCCCAACCGGTCTTCTCTCTTCTCAGACTCCGACTCAAGTGCCAGCGCCTATCTGTCAGATGAGGACCTCTTCCCCACCTCGTCTTCATCTTCGGGCTCCGAGTCGGCATTGGAGGAAGAGGCAGTTTCCTACCACCCAGTGTTTGGAGCTGGCGAGCTGACTACGGAGGAGCAAATTAACATGATCAACGATGCAGCAGAGGAAGAGGAGCGACGACAACGATATCTCGCCAACGCCCACGCCCAACTACGCGCGCAACAAGCACTACGAGCTGCCCAGATACTAGCAGCTGAGCAGTCTGGCGGCAAGCGAAGAAAGCGACGCGTCGTGACAGACAAGAAGCGGAGGGCAGCATCAACGTCCTCTTCATCCTCCAAGTCGTCTTCTGGTTGATCGCGACGACTTTACTCTACCCTCTTCTCCTCCCTTCACATGCACATATCATTTTACATCTTTTACCATTCCAAGCTTTACAACTATACCCCCGCCACCTCTTCGTACATACGAAAACGAAAACAAGGACGGCGACCTGAGCATATGCCCTGTTGTGCAATGCCTCGATTGATCATTGCTTCGGAGCCTGTCAAAAAGCCATCGGTGTGATCCGAAGATAATATGGAGCACAGCTATTGATTCCGTCATTACGGGGCCTTATCACAGCCAGGGCGACCTGTGAAAGGGCGGTGTCGCGAAACCCCACGGGAATTAGTCGGGATGCATTGGCGCGATGGATTATCGCGCGTTGGGTCGGGGGCGCCCAACCCCGCGAATCCCTCGGACCGTGGCCGCGATATTATTCATTCTCTCACGACTTGTTATCGCTCGCCTGTTCCTTGGACATCGAAATGGTTTTCAGATCTTGTTTACACTATTTCATTTCCCTTTGGGGGTTTCTTTTTGCGATATTTGAGTTTGTGACCGTGGCAGGTGTGACTTGCATGTGGCCTGAGTGTGACGTGACGTGACAACAGTTGTTGTTTATTCGTTATGATTACTATTACTATTACAGGCCGGCAAGAACAGCCAGGGAGAAGCAGCAAGCGCCTTGTCTCTGCACGTGAGGCAGATGATTTGCTGCCGTCCACTTACACGGAATACGATGTATACACCAGAACAGCCGACTGGCGAGTCTATTATTATTCCTATTCTGGGCATGGCATGGATCATGATGATGATGACTCACAGCAGACAGCAAAGCCATCTCATCGATCTTTTCTCATGTTGATGCCCGATGGCAGCGGATGATTTCCTCCCCCACGCCCCCCGCCTGGCCCGGCTTATTCAGCCCCGTCCTGTCTATCCTCAGTCTTCTTCACCGCCTGTTGTCATCTCGTTACTTCGTACAGTAATCGGGCGCTGTTCCTCTTCTTCCTCCCCACGCCACCTATTATTATTATTATCATCATTATTCCCCCTCATTTCCTTTCTGCCTGACTTTTTTTCTTTTGTCTCTTTTTACTTGATCTGGTTTGGCCTTGTCCCTTTATCATTCGCACGGTGTTACCTTCGGCATCCAGGTTTTGATTTCGACAGCACAGCACAGCACAGCAAGCGTTGGAGTACTAGTTTTTTTTTCTTCTTCTTATATATGTCCTTGTTCATACTCAGTGCACCTCATCTTTGTTTTTCCGTTTTGTCTTGTCTTGCATTATACCCCCACCAACAATTTGGTAGTTCCTTTTTTGTATCTTTTTTTTCCCCTTGCTTTTATTTATTATTAATTCGTCCGATCTCATCCGATCCCAGCTGTGCTGGCTGAGTGGAATCTGATTTTTAATTCTTTTTTTCTTTCTTTTCGACTTGTTCCAGGCCCTTGCGAAGGGGCCGATTTCTTCTTGTTTATTTGCATGTACATTTTTGCATTTACATCGCATCGCATAGGGAACTGGGTATATATACATACACACACAGAAGGAGAGAAAGAGGAAGAAGGACATACGCGAGTATATAGTAGCTTAGTTAATTAGTTAGCAAATAATTCAAAAAAGATATCAAGAAATTATCTATATCCATACCTATATGCGTTCATCTTGATTTTTTACTATTGATATTTCTTGGTTTTGGTATTGTGACCTGGTCTGATGGATGGGTGGGTGGGTGGTGTGTTCCGGCGGGTTTTCGTCTAGGTATTCTCGTGTTTGGGGGTTGGGGGTTTGGGGTTTTTGGGCGCATGGCGGTGCTGAGGGTGAGGGTGAGGGTGAGGGTGATGGGTCGCCGGTCGGGTGGCTTCGTGAATCGTGATCGGGTAAGATAGGGGTTTGAACTTTGGCTCCAGGCAGGGCTGAGATAGGGTTCGATGGATTAGATGGAGGGGAGGGGAGGGGGTGTCGGCATTTGCTAAAGTTGGGGGTCGGAGTGGGAGTGGGAGTGGGAGTGGGATGGATGTGAGGGTCGTGATTTGGGGGAAGAAGGGGAAGAAGAGGCGTATACGGGAGTTGTTACCGATGTGGAAATTGGCTATTTTCGGACCCATTACGACGCAATCATGATGGCTACGTATTAATAATAATTGATGGATGGATTGGGTAGGTCAGTCGTGTTGGGATCGTAGGGGGCGTATTACACAGCGGATAAAGGGATGGATGAGATTGGAAATTGGTATGGGTATAGGGATAGGGATAAAGGCTGACGATGATGATTACCTTCAGCTCGGAGTCATTTTTTCTTCGCATTATATTATACGTTGCATTTTCTGCGTCTATATGAAGGAGTGAAAAACTGGCTGATATTATGTCGTCATTCCCTGCGATGATGAGACTCCGTCTCGTCTGAATATTTCAAATAATGATGACACAGACACATGGGATGGATGGATCTGGGGGGGGCGGAGGTCCACGAGCTGTAGGGCTGACTTTGACTCTTGAATGTTTCCAAATGCGGGAATAGGACGGAAGATGAGGAATGGTCAGGATAAGGATAAGGATACGGGGGGTTCGCCGGATGCGGTGATTTCAGTTTTCAGCTCACAACACGTGGATGGATGCGCTTCTTTCTTTTTGGGCGTATTTCGTCATCGGCTTTTATTCAGATGATCTTGTTATGTAGAGATGAATGTATATGTAAATGTTTATAATTTTAGAAAACCGCAATCTTTTTGTCCCTCCCTGCACCTGCGCGACGATGGGGGCCATGTTTTAAAATGTTAGATTGTAGCACGATGCAGCGGCACGGGACCTGGGGTATGGGGCACATGCATGGATGGAGATGAATGAATGTTGGGGACTCAAGAGAAGAATCATTAGATGTTCTGTGTAGCCGCATGGATCGCTATGTATAGATGCAGATGCATTGTTGGATGGAAACAAAGGAGTTATGTTATCCTCTGCGACGTCGTTTCATTGTTTGACGTGTTGCCAGTTGGTAATTCCAACCAACATCGGTTGACCCGCAAGTGTCGAGGTACTGTACAAGGCGATGAATACTGAGGGTGTTTCCAATCGAGTGTACGGAGTAGAGATCAGCTTCAAAAAAGAAACAATCCAAGCATCTTTGCCTCATTTTCTGGTGTATGCATGCTGTCGCTCCTCCATTTCCTTGTGCAGGCATCGGACTGTCTCTTTTGTCGCCCGCATTCAGCTAATATACTATCCCCATCTCATACGCACTTACCGCACTTACCGCACTTACCGCTCTCCTCAGGCACCCTTTCATACACCCTCAACGTAGTAGTCCCCAACAACGAGCGGATACCTCCGGCCGCCCGGAAACTCGGTTCTGGCCTCCCTCACTTCCTCCACCTGCACCCCATCAACCACCAGCCCCCTCTCATAAAACAGCCCAACCTGATCCTCCGTCCAAAACCGACACCCCCTCCCCTCCGCATCAAACTCATACAGATGCCGCCCCTCCTCTTCAAGCAGAGTGACAAAATCCCTCACGGTGAGTACTCTGGCGCTGTCACCGCGACTGCCGTTACCGGGAGCATGTTTTATAACATCTAACCGCACGCTTTTCGCGGCCCAAGCTGAAAACGGCGTCTCGTGGTGGCTCACCAGCACTATTGCCTTGGAGCCCCCGTTGCTGGATTTGGCGGTAGCGGGCTCACTGTAGGAGGGAGAGCAATTTATGCTGACGGATTGGCCTTCTTTGTTGGGTGTAGACGTTGACTCCGGCTCCGGGAGGGAAATGGAGAGGTAGATGCACCAGTGGTTGCCGCCGTTTGGAAGTCGCTCGTGGGCGACAGCGTTGGCGCATGAGACGGGGTATGAAAGGATGGTCTCCTTGGGGGCTGCGGGTACGTATTTTAGGGGGATAAAGAGGGGGCGCGGGAAGTTCATCTCGTGCAATTGCATTCATTTCCTGACCAGTGTCTTTGAAGTCATATAGCTAGTAATACCCTACTGGGTAGGTAAGACAGGAAGTGCTGTGCTGTGCTGTTCATCGGTACTCGGATACTTCAGGAGACATAAGGGGGGTCCTGTGTACATTACAAGAGGATGCTATGGAGGCGCTTCCTTATGAGAGTTTCCCCCAGAATCATACGAATGCATGTCGCCATTTCTCTCCTCTGTATATATATACATGGCGACCTACCTAAGCGCCGTACTCTGGATGCTGGTGACAAGGCTGCATGTGTTGGATGTCGTTGGATGTAATGCCATGGACTGTGTTTGCTTTGTTTGCACTTTCCGCATATTGACGGCAAGATCCTAATCCCGCCGCGTGAGATGAACTAACTCAACAAGCACGATACGACAACGAGGTGATCAACAATCTCTCTCTTATTGATGATGATGGGAAAATCTAAAGGAAGCTAAATACAGGTCTCGTAGAGATACCATAGAAATACTCGCTGATCACGTGAGTAGCTGCTCACGTGCTTGCCTTCCTGCCTTCCCGCCGTTCCTTCCCACAATATCATAACTACACCACCATCGTCCAGTTTTACCGTGGCACAGCCTGGTCATCGTGTCATGCACGGAAGGGCAGAAGGGCATCTTACCACGCTTTGCACGCTCTGGATGGATACAATTCCGTGTAGCACATGAGCCTTGATGTGCCAGGAGGTTGCGCATTGCTGAATTGGGCCCTTCTAATGTCAGTTTCTCTTGATTCTTTTCTTTTGGGTCGGGAGTAATGTCCCCTTATTGAGGGCAGCGCCTCTATACACTTTCTCTCTCAACTAACAGACAAAACAGGGTGCTCTGATGAAATGAACCTTCCAAAACATCCATATTATGGTCTGCCTTTCTATACTAGATGTCATATGACAATCAAAAGTTGTTATATGCCAGCTGTATTGGTCGCAGGTCACCTCCTTCTATTCCAATACGAATTCAAAGCTTTGAGGTAATTCACATGAGATATTGCTTCCCTTTGCTCCGCAAATAAGCAAGTCTATAACTATATGTTGCTCAAGGCTCGTATCAGTGTCTTGTATATGCCATCCATAGTGGCCCCGGATAATTGTGCGGGGTAGCTCCGGATAACATGACGGAGCTTCACCCTTCCAATGGCTGGGGAAGCGCCACGACATGATATTACACTGCATTTATAGTAATATCGCGATCATCTTATTAGAAGCTCTATTAGGTCATATATAACTTGAACTTCCGAGTACCATTCACTCGATACGAGGCTTGTGGCATTTGCCATCGAGGGTTACGGACGGAATTTGTTCTGGTGATCTTGCTTCCCCATACGAACGGCGGCGATGTTACTGGAACATGGAGCGGATACCAGCAATTTCGACGATATCCATAGTGTCATTATTTTACGGTTTTATACTTTTACGTCGCGACGGCTGTATGCATGCATTGGTGTTCGATCGGAAGGTTAATCTTAGGGGTGTCACAATCTCTGCACCATATTGGAATACGTGTTTGTTTGACAATAGTACACATGCAATAACCGACGTCACTTATATCTCCGTGTCCACTCCACCTCAACATTGCTATGGTTCTTTCCCACGCCCCGTTTGGATCATACGGAGATTTACTCCTGAGCTGCCGTGCAATGTGTCCCCGCAAGTCATCATTCGTATATTGGGATTATTAGCAATATACGTCGCGGAATTCAAAAACATTCGTGTAGCACATGAGCCTTGAAGTGCTAAAAGGCCGCAGACCGCTGAATCGTCCCTGCCTGCAACCCGCCTCTCAATACTCCTTTTCTGTCAACTACCAGAACAGGATGCTCTGCCGAAATGGACCTTCCAATATTAGGCCTGTGCCTGCGTTCCTATACTGGTCATCGCCGGACGGAACCTCAAATATCCCTGCCAAATGCCGCTGAGGTTACCTCCTTTTCTTCTAGGGAGCTCAGCTCATGACCCTCGGTGTCATGGGAGAGGTGTTATTGCTGATGTACACGGCGAGAAGCGTGTATTGTTTCTCCTCCTTTTAATGAATGAAAATCCCATGGGACGCTCGTCCGATATTATTGTACACTCTGAAAACCAGAAGGATTTTGGGCCTCCTTCCATGTCGCCGAGAGTATAGCTCTGATGTATTTTCAAAGTGATGTGACCGATGCTTCTATCGGTGATTCCTTTGTACCGTGGCCGAAAAAGCTTGTAGCAAAAGGCAAGCCTCACTGCTATGTTGAAACAAGCTGCACTGAACACTTGTGGTGGGGATCGCCTATTAAGGAATATACAGCATCCCATGATCGCACCAGTTGGCCTGGTCAATTACGTAAGTGGGATGCAAGATTCCTCTCTGCGGAGGGATTTGAGCGAAGCGCTGGTCGGTACAGTGACCAGAGCGAATCCCTATAATGACAGGAAGCATCAAGATCCCAATCACAAAGGGGGGATAAGCTAATGCTAAAGGCTTCGAAGAGGCTATGAATTACCGATGCTAAATGCACCGAGAAGGTTGAAAAATAGGTTCTGCAATTTATTCAGAATGAAGAAGACGGTGAATCAGTTTGGCCTACCGGAGAAAGTTCTCAGTATGGTGGAACATTTTGACTTGCAGCGAATGTTCAGAAGACATATGTATGTGTCTCCGGCGTTTGACCTAGGATTATTATCTTTCATTGAAGTGTACTGTTGGCCGCGCCAGAATAGAAGGACCGAGCACTTACTTTGATTGGATGGAAACTAGTTGGGGCGAGATTCCTCCGGTTATCACTATGCAATGCCACATACCTAGTGAATAAATATTTCATGGCAATTGCATCTGCCCAACGAAACATGGAGAGTTGCCTCCTTACACCTTGCAGTTATGACGATGACCGGTGAATCACGTATGGCCCTGGACTTCTTGTTCTGGACAGACACGGCGCATAAGAACTTTTCGAAGCGCATGCTATATCTCTCTTCCGCGCTCGCGACAAACTAGCGCTGTTGTTTTCTTACGACGCCTTGTGGGTAAACATTTGCTGTTGCTATGAATTGGGCCCCGTCCTGCTTCCTTTTTCCCACGCGAAAAAGCCGCTCCATCACAGCGTGGCATTAAGAAAAGAACCCCTGGGAAGCGCTGACATAACGATGAAGAGCAAATCTTCTACCGCCAGAAAACATAATAATCCTCCCCATCCGCAACATCCTGTCTCAATTCTTCAAAGACTCTCATCGTTCTCCCACTGTTGTGTTGCCAGTCCACAACCCACCAATAGCCCGCGTGTTTCTCAACGTTGACAGCATGACCCGTACCGTTGCGACGGCGGTATACCAGCCCGAATCTGGCTGCTTGCTCGAGGTACGAAGGAAGCTCATTTTTTGCGTTGTACCAGTGCAGACCTGTGCGCCGAAGCAGGTCGGAGATTTGGTGGTTTGGGAAGCCATTCGTGTCGTTCGTGGGCTCTGGGTATCCGGTGATCCTGGCGATTTCTACCGGCGTGGTATCCATAAGTCGCGCAACGGTGACGAATACGCAGTTTTGAGTGCCCCTGTTGGGGTTCTGTGGGAAGATAGTAGTCGACACTGAGATGCTTGGCTGTTAGCACTCCGCAGTGTATTTAAATTTGACTGAAGTAAGTACAACGCCGGTGCGTCGTCGCCGTTCTTTGCTGAGATGACGCCCAAAATGACCTAAGAAATGGTAAGAATCAACTAACTTTTGTGGTTGTGGGCAAGCTTGTAATCAAAGAAACCAAGCCCTTTTCTGCTTCGATTTCAGCGCTTTTGACTTATAGGTGGTCAGATATACTTTTAGAAGCCTATGCTCCGATGCGAAATGCTGGGGCGCACGGCTGTTTATATAGTCATAAATATGCCAGCCTTACCCCTCATTTACTCACGGCTAGTCATATTCGAGGCTGAAAACTCCCAGATAGCAGATGGTGCTGCTTGGATAACCTTAGTGGCTAATATGAACCTGGACTGACTAACTATATGACTTGGCAAGGCTGCTAGGTAGTATTGAGACTGCATTATTTCAAACTGCCTACATACCAAGCACGGTGTTGCTAGATATTTTGCTTGGATTATTCCGCCATCAAAGCTAATTTTATGTGACTTTCATCAGGCTGTAAGAAAACAACACGCCATTAAATGGCGCGTGGGTTGGTTTCTTATGTCATAACTGTTCCTTTCATTGTCTGCAAGGGTTGCTCGGTCGATCTGGCATTCCGAGCTAGTCGGCAGAGAGCCTGAAAGATAAAGATCCAAGAACCGCGATAGCACTCACACAATGAAAAAAAGGAGGAGGCAAGAAAATGCTTGCTTCATTGAAGAGGCCATTGAAAAATGAGGTTTTGAACTGACAAGGCTGTCTTTGGGGATATGAAGGGAGTGTTCAAAGCCTATAGGCTATCGCAAGTCCCAGAGTCAGGAAAAGATGCGCGGGCTAAAACTAGAAGAGGGTCTAAAAACACTAAGAAAACAGGATCATCAGTTTCAGACGTTCGACATGGAAACTCCAAAGGAAGCCTGCCAAGGAAGCTGAGAGAAGATGGCTGTAAGGGTTGACGAGCCTCTGGCAACCGAAACTCAGGAATATTGGAAAGCCTAGATCGGAGAGATCAAGAGCATAGAACCACAGAAACAAAACAACGAGAAAATTGCTAGAATACGAATTCACGTAACTTCAGAGGTAGGAAGTGTAGCCGGGAGAGGGAAGGTAACAAAATCGGCTGGAGATTCCATCGCTGTGAGATTCAGCGTGAATATTCCTATCAGGGAAGCACAGAGAGAGTCAATGGTATCCGCAACAAGATAACCACGTTTCTAAGCCATAAGCCAGTTCAGAGGACTCAAAATTTGAAGGCAAAATTTCGGGAGCCTTTGGTCATAGTGTTTCGGTCCACGAGCATTCTGCGGTTTTTGTATGTGAAAACATGAATTGTTTTTCTTCATGTTCAAAATTTAGGAAGCCCGTAGCATCTCTTAGAGGTGAGCTATACTAGACGGCTTACACGATGTATATCGGTTATTTCCTTTGGCATGTCCTTAAACAGTCTTTTGGAGTTGCAAGGAATGTTTGATTCGCACGTACGGGTAACCTCAAATTAGTTCGGAAGCCGGAGATAGAAATCACTAAAACCACCTGTTCTTTTAAAACACTTAAATTCGTACCTTTCCACAACGTCGGTACGTATTCTCCACTCTGGACAATGGCCTTTCTAAAGTTATTTGCGTAGTGGGCGGAATGTAACCGAGAGAAATCGTTCTCGGGTACGACGATATCGACAATTGCTCTCAAATTGATGGAGGAACTAGGCAGCGAAGGGCCCACCAAAGGCTTCCTATAATTGACTAACAAAATTTAGAAACCATCAGATGCTCCAGATTCTCCAGATTCTCCTCCACAAGCAGAGGAGCCCGAGAGTTGGAGACGGGGTGGTCTCGGCATACCGGTGATTTGCGTGATTTGCCGGTGCGGAGAAACCGGAGAACTAGCTAGCGCCGGCAATAGTCGAGATAGCCGGCCGGCTTCACGACTACCGACGACAACGCAAAGCAGATAGTCAGTACTAGTATTCTTTTGCTGATGAGTTCGACTGCTGCCTCCTAAGTCTGTTCACTGCTTTAAGTCGACTTGGAAATCGGAATTGTACAGCTCGTGCCGTCATCCTTGATACTGGGATCCTCACAACTCCCGTTGCGGCAATTCAAGACCTGTCGAGTGTGGGGAAATTAAACCACTGGACCAAATCGATCCTCAAGGCCCAGGGCCCCGAGTGTGGTATTTCTATCTTGACATCGAGACACACAGGAAGAAGTTTGCAATTGATTTGGGCGTCGACATTAGCTGATTCTGAAAATTAATAATCATAGGGAATTTCTGAAATTCACCGTGACACGGTTGTGCTGACGAGGTACCCGGTCAATATTTGTTTGACCGCGTCTTTACAACTGTTATGCAACTCAACAGCCAAAATCAAAATGAATGAATATGGCATTCCTAAAAAGATATCTCTCCAATGCACGCGCAGGTTACATTCATCTGGCAGCTTGAGAGAAGGAGTCCACCAAAACAAATAGTCATTCTGCTCAACTCATGAACAAGGGAAGACGGTAGTGATGACTCGAAACAAAAGATACCCTTGGTATCTCTATAGCTACTGGGTATGTCCACCATCCCTAGACAAAAACATGAAGCAGTGACGAGAATTCGAATGGGAGCAGCACGAAGGGATATCGTAAACAGGGCTCTTGAAAGCTAACCGGGGAGGAGGACCTGCCTGACGATTAGACAACTTCGAATCTGGTTCTTCTGTTAAAATCTTTTTGCTTGCTCTAAGAACAGGTTGCAGATTGACGCCGACTTGATGATGGCTTGAGAAAAGCCCCATCTGGAAAACAACACAATTGACGGACCGTGCTTTTGCGCAAGATAGAACGCCGCCGAGCAGGGCATTCTCAACCTTCAATGCGAGCCGACATACCTCGCCGGCATCCAAAAGACGGAAAAAGCAGCACCGTCTATCAAGTGCCCCTGCTTGATCCGCGAGTTGGGGAATTGTCTAGAGCACAGCACAACAATCCGCCAAAGCTGACTCTTCAAGCAAATAGACGTCCTCTATCTACTCACAGCTGCACTGCCCTCGTCCAGGACTCCAACCCGCCATCATAAAACATGCCAAGGGCAGTCCTCAATTCTAGCCGGCACAACCGCGTCATACACGGGTAACAGTTGACGGACACCTGCCAACCCCCTCCCCGCAAAGGAGAAACAGGAGAAACACCTATACCTCGCCCAGAAACACCTCCCTTCCCTCTCTCCCTCAAGTATCCGCACAACAACAGGATTTCCCATGCCTGCAGGCACGGCACAAACCTTTATCCGAAAACTCCGCGACGAAACTACATACTGTATGTACATACACTACCGGCAGCCGTAGCCCAGCCAAACCACGACGTCCCGCCTGTGCCATGCCCACTTCACATGTCAACCTACAGAGAGCGGAGCTTGCCCAAAAGTAAAACATACTCCTAAACCAAGTTGTTGATGTTAACTGGCGAGTAATACAGATGTATTAAACGAGAGCGAGCCACACCCCCGTCACCCGTGCCTGGCCCTACTATTAATAATGCAATGCAGCCAGCTTAAGAAAAGACCACAAGGTGTACTCGGGCACAAGGCTTTCCTTCCCGTCAGCGTGCAGGATTGTGTGGAGAAATGCTGGTGGCGGGAAGTAATGCTTCATTATTTCTAAATATTGCCTTGCCCTGATGCTTGGATCTTGGCGATTGATTGGATATGGGGATGGGGATGGCGTGCTGCTCCACCTCCCCTGCTCCTCCACCTGTTTTCCGACGCGGACCATGGGCACATACGTACATATACATACGATACCCCGACTGCCGGAAAGTTAAAATGCGACGAAAATAGAATACTCGGCTAATTCAGTGGCTGAATGAAGATAAGGCTATTATTACTATTACTATTAAATAAGTGCTATGTCTAAAACAACCTTTTTGGTAATATGCAATCTGGTATCCAAAGTTCGTGACGGCGTGGGTAACATGACTAAGCCGGACCCCCTAAGCCCTAACTAGCCCGTAGCTAGGGCCGGTTCCCAGCTCTCTGGAATGCCCGAGTCCCAATTCCTCTCAAACCCTAATGTCGTCTCGAGGCTGCTGCACGTTCTGTAATGATTTCTCAGTCTCGGTTGTCATGGCTGTCCCTACCCTACTCTCCGTCGTCACACCCGTGCCTAACCTGCTTTCCATTCCCGGGCGCTCCCCCTTGCTCATCAACTCACACTCCGTATCAGTTGTGAAGCCCGTGCCAATTCTGCTTCCCTGCCGCTCCTTGCCGGCCAATTCGCACTCCGTATCCGTAGTCAACCCTGTTCCCACTCTACTCTCGGGGTCCCGCGGCTCCTCCTTGACCAGCCCATTATCCTTGACGAAAACACACAGGATAAAGCAAAGCCCGATGATTGGCGCTTGTAGAATAAACACGCCGCGACTAGCTTTCATGTATGCATTGAGTACCAATTCCATATCCTGTTCTGGGATCGCAGGCACCGAATACGTCGAACCCGCCAGAAAAGAATAATGTGATGGTAGGCTAGCTTTGAGCACCTGCTGTAGTATTGTGGCGGAGACGGCAAGGCCGATGGCGCCGCCCATGCAGCGGCAGAAGTTGCGGTTTGAGATGGCAACGGCGCGTTGGGCGTTTGAGCAGTTTGCTTGGATTGCAACGAGTGTGGGCTGGAAGATACAGCCAACGCCGGCGCCGACGACAGAGATTACCACGGCGATGACGGCGGGGTGAGTTTTGCGGTCAAACATGCAGGCAAGGCCGGTTCCTCTGTTAAGTTTGTTAGCTATATGCAATATATAGATAGATGAGCGTTTCGTCTTTAGTTGTAACTCACAGTGTCCACAAGCCAAAGCCCACCCAGATCACTTCACCATACCGGTTCATGCGGGTCATATATTGTCCGCCGAGGAATGAGAAGGTTGCTTGCGTCCCGACCATTGCCGCCGTGAGTGCTGCAGAGCTGATGGATGTCCATTGTCGGACGTTCTGGAAGTAGACGGGTAGATAGTAAAGGTATGACTGGTAGGCAGCACCCATTAGGGCACTCTGGAGAAGTAGTACCGCAGCAACTTTGTTACGGAAGATGTTCACTGGTCAAGATGTTAGGAAGTATATCAATTGAATAGGATTGGGGAAAATACTTACGAGGGAACATAGGAAGATAGGCGACCTTCCACTCCACGTAAAGGAAAGCGATTAACGCAAGGCCACCAATAACCAGCATAGAGATGATCATAGGTGACTCCCAGGGGAAGTACGAGCCACCGCCGGAAATTGGGATCAGGATGAAGATGATAGCCGTGGTCGAGCAGAACAATCCGGCGAAATCGATCTTACCCACATTCTTCAGGCCCAAGTCTTGAGCCCCTTTTGGTGTTGGGATGAGCCAAAACGAGATCAATCCGCAAATGGTGGAGAGAGGGACAAGCAGGAAGAAAAAGCCTCTCCATGTCGACAACTGCAGGAAGGCAGCGGCAATGAAGGGGCCGATGACGTTTCCTACTCCAATGAATACACCGAAGAGGCCCTGGTACTTGCCCCGGTCCTTGAGCGTCACAATGTCAGAGAGGATGATCATGGTCAGCGACATGACACCGCCGTCCGCGATACCAGCCATGGCACGGAAGAAGTAGAGCATCTCTGGGGTCTGCGCGAAGCCGCACATCAGGCTTGCCAGGGCGAGCACCCCCAAGACAGACATGAATAGACCCTTGCGTCCAAAGATGTCTGACAGGCGGCCATACAGGACTGAGAATACCGTGTTACCGATGAGAGAGGAGGTGCCGGCCCATGATATCGATTCCTGGCCGTCGAGCTCTTCGGCCATCTTGGGAAGCATGACACTGATGCCATTTTGGTTAACGAATGAAAGGAGTAGGGCGAATGCGAGGGCGCTGTATACGATGAGGACCTGTGCCTTGGGCAGAATGTTCATCTGATCGGCGAGGCCCTTTTCGGCATCTTCTCTTCCGCCCATTTTCTCTGGTTATCAGGATTCGGAAACGTTCGATATGATTTCTGGTCCTGAAGATTCGAGAAAGTACAAAAGAGGGAAAGCGTGATGAAAAAAGAATGGTTTGTTTTCTAAGGAATGAATGCCGTTTTCGTCCAGATTGGGGCTCAGCAGCCGCTATTTAACTATATCTGCCGGCACCCGTCGTCGTAATTGATGGCGAAAAGGATTCCCCTATGTTTCAGGGAAAAAAAGAGAAATACTCCATCTGCATGCCCAGAATCCATAGTCTGTAGTCCACTCGCAGTAAATCCATAGTCGGGAGTCAATATGGACGAGATAGGAATAAAGCAATAACATGCACGACATTGCAAGTTGATGTGCGCAACTAGTTGTATCGTCCATCCGCCAAGGCACATGGGGAGGATTAGGTGGGTGTGCCTATCCACCGGGGACCACAGTCTCCTTTTCTCCATCGGAGCGTCAGTGCGTTTGATAAATAAAGTTGTGAAGTCATGTTTCTTTTCTACTTCCGTAGTGTTCACAGAGTGATGGTATAAACCTTGTTGATTTGCGAGTCCCCTGAGCAGGCCCAATTGACAGACGTAGGGCACTGGGGCGGGATGCTAACCCAAACTGGGAATGTAAAGCGGGCGGAGCTGCGGGCGGAGCGGAGTGCCCAGCACATCAGATATGTATCAAGGAATGAACAGTGCGCATAAAAGTATAAAAAGACGTATAGGTAGTCTGGACCTGCGGACGAATGCCAAGTTCCCTCCGCGTGTCCCGTTCCATTCCGAATCGGTACCAAGCATACTAGAACAACTGAAGTATTTTGTTTTGTTGACATTGGTCAGCACCGCACCAGTGGCCCAGAGGACCTCAACAGATCCTGAAATCCGGTTCCATCGAGATCGCTCGGCGACCTTCCCTATATGACTCGATCCCTTCCTCGGTGGGGGCGGCGCACGGAGCATACTGGGCCCAACGGGCGTGGGAGCCCTATATCATATTATGCCTTATAAACGGAGTACCCCATATGTCTTGAACGTTATACGGCATATAATCATAGGGACATATGCCCAGCCGACACTGCTAAGGCTTTAAGCCAATAAATGTCTGGTGTATGAAGCAAGGTACAAGTTACGTTATATAACTCAATCTGTTGCAAAAGAAGGAATTAGTGCTAGGCTCCATAAAAAAAAAAAAACAGAAAATACTAGAAAAAGTATTCGGAAGTATTTGTCAGTTCTGAAAATTAAACAGAAACAAAAGAGAGAGAAAACAAATATAATTCCTGTTTCATGAGCCTCGAGGATGATGAAACAGGATGATGTGTTGTTGAAACAAAATAACAATTTTCCTGAGCGTGACATCACTGACGTCTTGGCAAGCGCTGTACACGTTGCCGAATGCGAAATCTTTATAGGAGCAGAGGGTCCTCAAAAAAGAAATTACAGATATAAAACAATATAGCTGACAGATAAAACAATATTATAAAAAGAACTGATCCATCGGCGAGGGAAAAAAACAAAAAGAATGGGTATAGGGGGCAAAAGAAAAAGGAGGATGAGCGGCAGGGATTACCTTTCCTTATCAGATATGCAGTCTTGCAGACGCCGATTCAAACCATCTTGATACCAATAGCGGCAACTAGTCGGCTCCACGGCATCCACAAGACGTGAATCACGGCGATCGTTGGCAACTGGTTGGACATCGCGATATCCCTTCTCCGCCGTTATATAACGGCATCTCCCGACCTGCTGGTTACGATAAATCCCCTGGATTTTTTCAGTTTCTTTAGGCTCAGAGATAACAAACACCCTTAGCCCTATAAACAGCCTGATTCGCCAATGGCATGTCTGATAAAGCGAGCCGTTGCTAATGCCAGCCCCCCGACTCCTGGTCACTAAGAGATATCTTTCGAGAGACAGCTTGCTCTTCGATATCGCCAAGGCGGATAGATTGGATGGATTTGATAGATCGAATAGGTTGTCCAGATTCAAGATTGTAATGTACTCGGTAGCCGGTATCGCGTCGTTTATCATTTATCATTTTTTTATCATTTTTTTCCCCCATGGCGACTCTGCAGCTGCTTCGGCCCATGACGGTATTGTACATATCAACAGCCGGTCCCCGCCACTCCTTGCCGCCATCCCTGTTCGAGCCGCTGGTCCTGTTCCTGCCGGGCTCCGCTGTTGCATGAATATATAGACACTTCAAAGTTCACGTCTCCGCCCTGACAGTTGACTTCAAGATGTCGAGCACACACGTGCCTTTCATTCGAAAGACCCATGGATGATTTCAAGCCCTTCATCCAGACAAGTGGCGCTCCGCAGGTTGGCGAGAAGGCTTGATTTAACGAACACCAACCCACTCTCCTCGGTAAGTTAAGCATGCGTTGTCCCCGACATATACTCTATCAAGGAAAATTTTTGAAGGAGACATCGTCAACTCCATTGTTCTGTACGAAGAATTATTGACATAACAGAGTGATTGCGTGATCGATCATGGCCCTGGGCGTGTGAGAGAAAAATAGTGCAACCGGTCCGCGGTCCATTTCTTTGCCTTCTAGCCGACCACAACATACTATCTGGACACGCCCATGCTTTCCCTTAACGACATCGGGTTGCCTGAGTAAATTTCCAATGTATCAAAAATATCGGATGCGCTCGCCAGGATGACTGAACGGGCGCGCGTGCAATTTTTCGCGGGTTGCCTGGCATGCACCCTCTGGACAATCTCGAGGCTTCAGACAATAACATCAGGCTGCTGGACTAAGGGAGCACTGTCTCGTTCACTTTCGGCAATGTAAACAATATCGTATGCTGTCATTCGGTAACCAGGAAGGCAACGGGTCCGCGTTCCAATTTTACTTTTCGCTTCGCTGACACGCGAAAGTTTGACCCGAAACCGTACGGCTTCGGAGCCAGCCTGATAAGGCGAGTATTTAGAGCGTTGAATAATCGTGCTTTGTCTTGTTTTTTCTTCTGCAATGGAATATCCATGACATCGAACTGCCGCACCTCCCTCTACCCAGTCGACAGGGTATGCCCGCCGCTGTTCCACCCATGGCGCAAACGCAAAATACGACGGGGGTTTCCCATCCATCCACGATTGAACGTGCGCTCTGTCGCGAAGATTAGGAGCACACGATGCCAAACTTTTCGCTTAATATCTACAATCGTCACAATCATCCACTTCGCAACCCCAGTCCTGCGGCAAAGACATGCATATGGACCACCCTCGACGGAGCGGGCTATATTCGGCCGCCTTTCGTCCAACACAGCACCTACCCAGCTAGCGACGGCCTGACGTTTCAAGAAGAGGGGTGAAAAGCTTGTAGATGTGTCTTCCCTTCCTACCCCGCCACGTCTCTGCAGACTGACCGCGCTCCGGCATCTATTCGTGGTCAAAGTTCGTGCACACGACCTTGGCGCTGATTGGCGTTGCTGGGCTGGACGGCACTGGGTCGTGGAAACGGGTGGCGTCAGACAAGGTAGGCTACGGGAATGGGTAGTTGGTAAGATGGTAGTGGTAACTCGCCGGTGTGGCTTATGATTCATGTAGGATATCTATCGCGCTCTCTCCGATTTGTCCATTATTGACTTAATCGGATGTGATGCGATGTAGTTGCGGTTTGAAGGTGATGTTCGTAGCGGGCGAGAGGTAGGTAGTAAACGTTGGAAGATGCTAGTAGTGCGTTTCCCTAGAGTGACGGCGTTTGCTTGGAACGAGGGGGTGTAACATCGCCCCCCCCCCTTTTGGAGAAGCTTCGTAAAACTCCTTTGTCCTTAATTCAGCGAAGTCTCAGTTTTGTTATCCGCTCGATACCGCTTCCCACGTAGTCTTCCAAACCCGTGCTGAGGTAGACCATCTTCGTCGTCCATCCCCATTCCGGCATGTCAGGCATCTCATCTCTCTCCTAGCTCTCCTCCCATATTTGCCCTTTCTCCTGCAAATCTCGAAGATGTCTCTAAGCTCAACGACTGTTGAAAGAGGATGACGGGATGAGAGTGGTTCATATAAAGCCATCTGGAGGGAGAGGGGCGCGGAACGAGAATGTCGTCTTTCCCCGACCGTCACGGTATGCTTAGCCTTTATCCCCTTCCCGCATATTCCCTTCTTTTAGGAGAGACCCTAGGGTCCTCTCTGGATCCGGTGAGGTTCTTTTCCCATTGAATCCCTTGTAACGCTCTTCAGACCATCCCCCCTAATACCTTATCCGGCGAACCAACACGAGCAGCAACGCCCTCTCCTCCTCCCAGCACCGCAACACACAACGAACAACACGGCCAGCCCTTCAGCGCCCATCTCTTCTCATCCGACGTCTACGCGAGATAAAGCGATGACAACAAAACTTGGAAGAGGTTGTTGAGGTCGAGATTGTTGTTGAAGTGAATTTTGACCTGATTATGGTAGGACAAACCCCTGAATAAATAGCAAGAACTAATCCGCGGGCGGCAAAGCAGACAGATACAAATACCGAAAGGGCCTTATCCGAAGCAATAACAGGAGAGAGAAGACCGATACGAGAAAGGAAGGCCGAAATGCATGCACAGCCTTATGACGTTGTTCCCATCGGGAAAAGGCTAAAAAAGCTTGACCGCCGGGCTGAGTTAAACTCCATCTGCTCTTGCGTGCTTGTGCCATCTATTTGCATACCATGGTGCATGTTTTCCCCCAGCAGGCTGTGTCGAGTTGAGATACAAATCTCCAACCACATCGAAGGAGAGAGATGGTAAACAAGGAAACAAGCATGTGGGTTAAGCTGGTATGGGTGTACGCACATACATACTTCCAAGTTCCAGGGTTATTATTGTATCCGTTGCATGCCGTATTCCCCCGGGAGGCTGTGCTGCGATATCTATGATCGCCAAACCATATCAAGAGAGAAAACAAATCAGAAGTGAAAATGTGAGTTCCGCTTGCGCGTGCACGTACATACCTAGGTACCTAGGTACGAAGTACCTACCTCCCAACTCTAGAGCATAACCCAATCAGTCTCACATCATTATCTCCAGCGAACAACAAAACAGAAGCAAAGAACTGACCTTGGGATTGTTGGCTCTAGCATTTGAATCTGCCTGGTTGGTTGATGTTATCCTACGACAAGCAAGAAAATCAACAATGATGAATAACAAACAAATGCCAAATGGCGTAATCATTAATCCGCGGTGATATTTATCTCAATCTGGTTGTAGACAGGGAAACGAAGCGATTCAAACTCAGCACCCAATCCATTCATACTGATAACCTCAATGTGTGCAAGCCGTCGAGTTCGTTCAGCAAGTACAGCGGGCATCACACCGACCTTCCATTCCATAAGAATAATGAAAACAGCAAAACAAACTGAAAACCCAATTCCCAGCAAAACTCCGTGCAAAAAAAAAAGTACGATTCAAAGAAATGATAGGGATAGAGTGGTGAAGGCGTGCTCGACCCATATGGCGGTGACTTTGCCCGTCGATGGATTATGCGGTCCTAAGCATCAATAGGTAGCAACAACTGAAGGCAGATAATAAACAAGGCATGGTAAAATTACAGGAACACAGCAAAGTCGGGTTATATCGATTCCGGGCGCAGCGAAGGGGTATCTGGAGAGGAAGATTTACTGTGACACGATTAGCTAGTTTTCCTCGGTTGTTTGTGAATGTTTCAACATACAGAAATCTCGTCCATTCCGAGATCTTCGCCGGCGTTAGCGGCAGGTGGCGCAGCAGCTCCATTGGTGGCAGCGGGAGCAGCATTGTTTGCGGGGAAATAATCTTCCATCTCAGCATCAAGCTCCTCGACAGTCTTGGGCTTTGGGCGGCCCGCGTTACGTCCGCGCCGGGCTCGTCCACGCTTGGAGCCTGCAGTAGCCTTCGCTGCTGACACAGGCTTAGGCTGAGGTTTTGGTTGACTAATATTTTGTTAGACGGAGGGTGGCCTAAACAGACAGAACTAGTGACAACTTACGCAACACGCTCGGTGAGAGGTTTCGCAGCGGGAGGAGCAGGAGCACGAGAGGCGTCGAGAACAACCTCAATCTATGATCAAATTAGCGTGAACTTTACTCGAGAATGTTTGTCAAGATGTTATACCTTGATGGGTCGCTTGTCGATCAGGAGACCATTGAGTTCCTTGGCAGCTTTCGCCGCAGTATCTGGGCGAACAAAGGTAATGGCGGCGATGCCGCGGCTAGTGCCGTTCTGGTTGTAGGTAAGCATGACCTTCTTCACAGGTCCAGCAGACTTGTGGAAATATTCCTAAGAGGAACCAAAAGCTATTAGTATTCTAATTTGCGGCGTTTGATGGGCTGAAGCACGATCGAATCTCAAAGTGGAAAGAAGTGGTTTGCCGAGCCCCCGTCATCGGTCTCGTCAAGGTGAAGCAGGCCAGCGAGCGCAGAGTGACAACACAGGTTAGTAGTCAGTATCGAGTCCGGTTGTGGAAGCAGCTGATGTCGCACAAGTGACATGCAGAATCCCAAAATCAAACCCTCCTTTGCCTTCTAACACGGCGACTCCATTTTTAATCCCGTTCCGTGCTGTACCATGCAAATCAGATCCAACCTAAACCCTCCGATCCCCGTCTAGGTAGAATCCACCCGTCACCAGTAAAACACAGTCGAGATAGGGCTTCCAAGCCAAGATGTTGAAGGAGGCACTGCCAATTAACCGTGCCTTTTGACCCACGCAAAGCAGCGCGAAGGTCAACTGCACGTTCCTTTTCCTAGACCCAGCACGCGTCGCATTATCCGAAGGATGGAGTGCGCAGGACATGACATGCGGGTTGTAAAGAGAATGCCAGAGTGATGGACAGCGGGCAATTCTTGATTTCTCGGAGCCCCTCAATCGATACGTATCTTGCCAGGCGAGGTACGACCATATTCGCGATCGCATTATGAGGTCAGGTGGTAGCTATGCTGTACTGTGTTGCTCGAGCACTTCTGCGCTCGCTGAACCCATCCCCTCCAAGAAGTCAAATATATCAACGCGGTCATGGTTACGTGCATGTAGTTGGATCTCTCCCAAGCCAACTATACACAGCCTACGTCCATTTGGCTAAAACGTCGCATTTTGGGGGCAAGGCGACGAGCAGGACGCAGGGGCGCGCGAGGTGATGACAGGGCTCAACTTGCGTAAGCTTTGCATCAGGCCAATGACGGGCGAGCAAAAGCAGCGAGGTGCCAACTGTCTGTGTTGCAGAAACAACAGATATGAATGCCACAAAACAGGCAAGACGCGAATGGAAAATAGAAAGGAGCGACTCGATCGTTCGTGACATCGAAGATGGATCTCAAACGGAGACGGCGATGGAAACCCAGAAAGATGCCCTCTATCAACATACCTTGATATTCGCTTCATTGACATCGGAGGGCTGGGAGAGTTAGTATTTGTAATTCCAAAAAAAAAAGAAGAAGGGAAGACGGCAGCGCAAAGAGAAAAGAACATACCAAACCGCTCACGATAATCTTGCTCTCGCCCAGCCCAAGAGAAGGGGTGGTGGGGATAGCCTTGGAGATGGATCTCGCATTCCTGGTGGTCTTTTTAACGCCTCCTACGGGGGCAGCAGCAGCGGTGCTTGCAGCCTTTGAGGTACGACGACGCTGGCCGGCGCGACGGCCACCACCACGGCGGGTGGAGAGGATGTCGTCAAGAGACTTGTCAAGCTTGTCGGCCATGGTGAGATAAAGCTGGGAAATAAGATAAGATATATATCACAGGAGAGACGAGAGATGCGTCGAAGAAGCCGTGCAGTCTATAAACACGCTATCGTCTTTGTTATGTATGGGATAGGAGATGAGACGTTGACGTGGCTGTGATGTAAAGGGAGGGCTGGTGGAGAGAAGGCGCGAGCAGGGCTGGATGAGTAGCAGGCTGCCAGCGACCAAGTGAAAACGGGAGAGATGAATACAGTCACCGGGAGATAGAGGTGGTGAAGATGCGACCCTTGGTGGGGGTAGTGAATGGAGATGAGTGTGGTTGAGGTTGGAGTCGAGGATGGGGATGTTGAGGAAGAAGAAGAGGAAGAAGAGGAAGAGACAAGGAAAGACACGAGCAAGGGCGCAGAACAGCGGCAGAATAACAGCCCAGGCCGGATTCGGAAAGGAATCGGAGAAACAAAGACGCCGGTGACTAATCCAGCGAAGACTCTAGTTCAAGACAGGTTAGATTATGCCAAGACTGCCAAGAGTAGAGTATCGACATCTACAGTATACGAACTTGAAGGATGGGAAAGAGATGTTTCAGAAGAGGAAGGCTTCAGTCGGTTATCGTCTATTCGTATCATCAAGTAGCAGGCGTTATATATAGCAGAACACGACCAGCAGATACCACTCCTACCCCACAAGACGCCGGTAAAAACCATGGAAGAACCCTCCCTATGAGGCGCCGGAGAAAAGCATAGTTTCCAACACAGTACCAAGTATGCTAAAACATAACGAAAAAAAGAAAGTCATGCAACAACGTCGTAGAGTGTATAGGCGACAAAGGGAATGTGGGAATAAAAAATATATCCCCTAACTCTTCAGCGCTTCCAGTCGGCCTCTCATCTGAGCAAGTGTCGCCTCCTGGTCCTCGAAATCTTCCTCCACGGGCTCTTCCTCCACCTTGTCTTCCAGCTTGAGCCCTTCCACTTTCGACAACTTGCCCTGTAAAATCTCTTGCAGCACCTTGTCAACCTCCGTATCTGCCTCTTCCTCCTCGCCTTCCAGCATCTGGTCCTGAGGGATCATGTCGTCGACCATTTCCTCGATTATCCCGGCCTTGACCAGTTCCATACCTATTCAAGTGTTAGTAACAATGACAGAGAAGAAAAAAACCTGTATATAGATGACATACTCAACTGCTGCATTGTCCCTGTAAGCTCCGGTAACCGCACCAAATGGTTGACATTCTTCATAATCCCCGTCGACGCCTTGAGACTCCCCTCAATCTTTCTGACGGAAAACGCCTCGTTGACCTGCATTTTGACGCTTTCTAACTGAGCCTTACTTGTCGTGAGGCGCGTGCCCTGTTTTCGAATCCGGATCATCTCTCTGGCAAATATCCGGGTCTCCTTGGCGGCCTGTGCTGCCTGCGATGGATTGCGCTCTGCCCGTCGCGAGGCAGCCACGATGTACTGTTTTGTCTTGACCTCGAGGGCTTTCAGTTGGGCGATGTCACGGTCGAGTTTTCGGGCGTTTGCGCGGATTAGACTGTTACATTTTCTCATCTATGCATACAGTTATTGAATTAGCGCCAGGCGGGGTGAATTGTGACGGGCGGGGTGGATGATTGCATACCTGGGCAGCGGGATCTGGCCCGAAGAATACTGCTTTAAGGGATTCCATTAATTATAATGGCCGCGGGATGTGAGGAAGTGGATATTGCTGTTCAGGGGAATCGAGGGGTGAAGGTTCATAGGCAGATAAGATAAGTGATTTTGCGCTTAATGGTGGGGTGCTGTAGGTGTCGTGGGGTATTTTGAGGGTATAGGAATGATAAAGAGGGTGAGAAATAAGAGGAGAAATATCAGCGCGACCTTCCAGGGCCAGAATACATCCGTAGTTGGCCAGAGCAATCCTTGATATGACAGTCGAACATTATCTCCGAGTTGGATGTTCAGTCCAGTCCAGTCTGCATCGACATCATAGCTGCTTAGTCATAAATGCAAGCAAACCGAGCAAACATCACGTGGTCTCCATGGGGTTCCAGTACTTTCCAAGAGAATCATCAGTCAATATCAATGCGGCAAGATCAAGATATCTCAACGTCCGTTTATTCTATACAACAACAACATTTCCATTACTTACATCCAGTTGCATTCATCCCTCTTCTCAATCCCTCTCACTCATCCCTCTGCAATCCCCAACCCCTACCTCACAATGTCTGCTACTCAGACCCCCGAAGGTATGTACACATCTGCTCCCCACACAGCCCACTAGAGCTATGCTTGCCCCAAACTTTCGTAAACAATTCATGAAAACATCCGTTGGATATACCTCTATACCAATCCACACTCTTGCTAAACTCCATAAACAGTTCTTTGGGCCCAGCGCTCCTCCAGCTCAGAGCCCGAAAAGAACATCCTCTACGTCCACCTGGGCGTCCCCGACGTCCCCTCGTCCTCCGCAAAGCTCAACATCACCCCCACCTCCATCTCCTTTTCCGGTCACTCAGATACCAAAAAAGTTGACTACAAGGTTGACCTCGAGCTGTACGGCGAGATCGATGTCGACAACTCCAAATCCCACCACTCTCCCCGCGGCGTCGACCTCGTTCTAAGGAAGAAGGAGCTCAAGGCTGAATACTGGCCTCGTTTCCTCAAGGAGGCTAAGAAGGTCCACTTCCTCAAGACGGATTTTGATAAGGTGGGAATAATACCTGTATTATATGTCTATTGAAAGTCATCTACTAACTACTCATAAGTGGGTTGACGAGGACGAGCAAGACGACCTGCCCGAGGACGACTTTGGCGCTATGGGTGGCATGGGCGGTATGGGCGGTATGGGCGAAGATGGTGGACTTGGTGGCATCGACTTCTCCAAGCTAGGCGCTGGTGGCATGGGCGGAGGAATGCCTGATCTGAGTGCCTTGGGTGGTAGCGCTGGCGGCGATGAGGTTGGTGAAGGATCGGTATGTATCTGATTTGGGAAGGCAGGCTGGTTATCACAAGCACTAACAGGTGACCTTCTCTAGGATGACGACGAGATGCCTGCCCTTGAAGAGGATGACAAGTCCGCTTCCAAACCCAAGATTGAGGAAGTGGCTTAGATGCGTTGAAATGATACGTTGGGTTGTGTGTTTTCCAGTCAAGTATCGCCAGTTGTTATATTGGGTTGACTGCGCTGGTATAGTTGGGAGCCAATAATGCCAACTGCTGATATTACTCTACAATGGTGGACTTGATATCTCAGTACTTCGATACTTTGAGACTTTTGCCTGTATGATGATATTGGAGGCATTATCGATTAAACGCGGTTGTTCTTGGGGATGGGGGTCTGTTTGGACCCCCATGACCTCAACCTGGGGTTTTACACACTATTTATTTTACGAAGCCAAGAAAAATCAAAATGGAGAAGACTTCCCGGAGCAGTCTGCACGGGAGGGAAATGATTCCTTTTTTTAATGCTCTCTTGATTGTTTTCTTATTTTATATTCTCGTTATCTTCGCCTAACTATTTCCTACCCGTAGGCCTTACCATGCTATGAAAATATACGCATTTACCTCTTGAATTGGGATTTTCATTATTATTTTTAAACAAGAGTTGGAATGTCTCATTATTTCGTTATAATTTTCTCTTCGTCACTTAAAACATTGCTCATATACAGGCATGTACACCATCTATATATAACCCTCTATCAACAACCCTTCCCCAAGCACCGCCGGGGTTGGTGGAGCTGCAAAAACTGAATCTCATCATTCAAAGAAGAGCTATTGCTTTGTACACTCTCCAGTCTAACTGGCATTAAAAGAGTCTATACATACCTTAACTATATTCCAAGCATATATACCTATATGTACCTAGGTACCTAGGTACAAGTATAATAGGGAATTACCGGACAGGGTTTAGCGCCGCCCGATCGGGTAAAGCGCCATGTCGACCTCCGTCTCACAGTACGGAGCACCCTCGACCTGCTCCAATTCTATCTATTTGGTTGGAATGCCCATTATCTTTTTCCCTTTCTTTACTCTCCATCTCTTGTTCCTCGCTTGGGATTCCACGGTCTCGCTTTGTCGTACTTCATTTCTCGAAGACCCGCCCTGTCTATGTTTCACACTTTATGTGGCTTGAGACCTGCTATGTAGCCAGTGCCTTCTACGCCCTCTCGCGCCATCGTATGGCTGGCCCGGAGATATCGGGCTTCGCACAAAATACAAACTTTGGTTTTCCGACGTGAGCGATCCCAAGGCCTCTGTGGATTCCTCGAATGCTGTCGGATTATTGTCACAACGTCAAGTGTCAACGTCTCAGTAAAGCCTTCAACGTCCCTCCCGAGCTCCCTAGCTACCGTCACCTAGCAGGTACTTCATCTTTTCTCGGCAGATCTCGTCGACAGGATGGCTTCTGAGCCCATGGTCTCGAAAATACCCTTATCTGATATTGATGACGAGCGCTGGAACAAACGTTCAAATCGGAGAACAGAGGTCCTGAGCGAGCTCAAGGCTGTTTTGAAAGAAATAATAGGTCGAGAGCAGGTGCCGCCTCCATTTTGGGCCTTTTGTCAAACAGCCGACATATCTAAATTGGAAGAAATGATCTACGATGCGAAACGGGCCCCCGATGCCAAAATGGCGAAAAGCCTTCTGGAGCCAACTGTCAAAGACTGTGATATGATGATAGACCGATGTGAGTTTCAAAGATCTCCCTGCTTGTCAAAACAACTTTCTTGGGCTGACTCTTCACAAGGGCTGCAAAACACAAGCACGAAGAGCAGTACAACATCTGGCAGTGTTCGCTCGTCGTCAGCTAGTAATAACGTTCGTCCATCTTTGCAAAGCTGGGTTGGACTTCGCTAACGAGTCCGATAGTGTAAAAGGCGAGACAATGACAAGTGTGTGCTTACTCGATGGTCTAATCCAGAGGCTGCTCATATTTATCCGTATTGCCTTATAACGGCGAATCAGCGTGAGCCAAGAGCAGTTGAAAGATTCTGGGATCTTCTTGAGGTATTTTGGGAAAAAGACCGCGTCGAAAGCTGGAAGACGGAAATCTTCCGGGATTCACAGAACTTGGAAGAGCCTAGCGACACTTGTTCCAATATGATATGCCTCGAAAAGCGTGCGCATGCTCTCTGGGATGCCGGTCGGTTTGCACTGCGGCCTGTGGCGATAAGTCCTGATCACAAAGCAATGCAAATCGAATTCTATTGGCAGAAGAAGCCCTCTTATGGAAATAAGGAAATCGACCTCCTCAAAGCGCCAGCCACGTCTGAAGGACTATATGATTATGACGGAGGAGAAGGTTTGCCGGTTGCTACAGGCAAACGTAAGATGGATGGTCAGCCGGAATACGGAGCTCTCATTTCAGGGCAGGTTATCACTCTTACCACAGATGATGTCGCTAAACGCCCGCTTCCAAGCTGGCCCCTTCTCGAATTACAGTGGCATCTACAAAGGGTCGCAGGGATGAGCGGGGCTGCCGAAGCTCGAGATGAGGTGGATAGAAATGATGACGGTGATGATGGAGAATTGGTTGTGCTTGATCGTGATGCTGCTGTAAACCGGGTTACAAGCATTTCCAAGTGGTTACAGCAACTACCTGACAATGAGCAGATAGCACCTAAGTCGCGCCCGTCAATCCCTGTTTAGCAATTAGGTCAGTTCCAAAACAGCATTGAAAAAAAAGACACTTTTAGTGATTGCACTCTTAACTTAAAGATTATAAGAATATTAACTAATTTTCAATTGCTTAGAATCTCATACTAAGTGCTTATCTGTATTTTACGGAATGCACATATGATAATTTTATCATGATTTGATAACAGCTGCTTTAGATATGAATACAATTACTTCAAGACTTGAAAAGAGAAATATTTGTCAATATATGCAGCATCAGACTGTTATTCATATCATATATATATTTGCGCAATACATAAATGCCTGAAAAGTAAGTAAAAAATAGACAGGAAGCAACAGCAGGGAAATAGCAAAGCAAAGTGAGAACTCAGAAAGAACAGAATCAAAAAGAAAGACAAGCAATATCAAGGAAAAGAATAGGATATAGGAAAAGGGACAGAATCAAACAAAAAAAAGCGCCTGAAACAATTCATACTGGTTGCAATTGCAAAATGACACTGAATGTGCCAAATGTATTAAAACCACCATTCTAACCCTGCTCAGACGGATTGATCCTTTTTGGCGCAGTAGTCAATAGAATGAGAAGCAATCACCGTGCAACCTTATGCCTTTCATTCCCCTACAGGATGGCAGCTGTTTTCAATGCCGACTTAATTGAGGGCTCCTTTCTGTCCGATGCTCCTCTCCCAGAGGTTGGTGCCTGACGGGCTGGGCGAGATTGGCCGGTCTGGCTTGTTCGGGGGTCACGGCGATCCTGCAGATTCGGGCCCTGGGGAGCTTCGGCGTTGTTGAACATATGGGTTTCCTGGATGTTTTGGGTTGCTCCCCTCCTCCTGGAGGTTCTTGTTGGGTCAGTCTCATCTGAGTAGCCGGTTTGGCTTGTTTGAGTGTCATGACGCTCAAGAGTAATATGTTCCTTTGTAGATGTCCTTATTATTTCCAACAAACAAACAACTCGTAGACACTGAAAACATCTTATATTAATTAAGACTATGAATCAGAGCAGCCATTCTACCGACTTGCAATACACCCCAAGCTCTTTATACTACTATACTACCTTTCCCCCACAGCTGAGACGTCAAGTTCTCTCTCCACTAGTTGTATTCCGTTACCTTATTGCCCTTCCAACTCTCAGGCTCCTATCGTCTACAAAATGGAAACCGTCCATTATGCATATACCCCTGGCACGTTGACAGAGTAACTGACGAATCTAACCGTTGACTTTGACGATGGCTCTTTGTGGAAAGTCGATGAGGTTCTTACAGATCATCAAGTCAAGAGTGACGGTCTCCCCGAGGCTACAGCAGTCGCAAGCTGCACCAAAGAGTCAAAACCAGATAAAGGGACGCAAGCAACTCTGAAAGTTCGCCTGAGGTAGGGATTGACATCTATTATTACTATGCGTTGGATGGGAATGCTTTGGCAGGAAATAGATATGCTAAACTCTTTTCCACCTTCTTTTTTCTCTGAACTTAGGCTCCCGTGGTATAACAAGAAGCCCCAATGCGATAAAGGATCCCCTGAGGAGTTGAACTACCTTGCGCAGAACGAACTTGTTCGGTTGAGGAGCTTGACAAAGTCCCGGTGCACTTCAACACCAAAGCTATACAATGTTATCCACGCTTTCCTACCTGAATGGATGCCGCTTCCTGGTGGATCTATCTTGTTTATCCTTATAGAGAAACTCCCCGGAGTCTGCCCTAACGGCGAGTTTTGGACTGACTATGACCTGGACAAAAGAAACCGTGTCCGAGAGGGGTTCAGGAGGGCTTTTAGGTACGATAAGATCTATTTGTATCTCATAGCATCACACACTGATCATGCATGCACTGGGCCTCGCCAATGTAAGCTAATATTGCTTCTCCAACTAACAGCAAAATGCGGATGTGTGGGTTTACCTATGATGATTGGGGGTTACATAACCTTCTCTGGGACGACGAAACCGATAAATGGTCGGCAACCCTCTCCGTCCCTCTTCTTATGAAAGCTATACAGGGGTTTCTTCCACTTGCAGCCAGCTGACTTTATTAGTTACATCATTGACCTGGAGTTAGTTGATAACTACTACGAGGAGGAGGACCATCCCGTTTGGTGTGACGACTGGTACTCAATCTTCGGTCTTGAACTGAGTTATGGGCCACCTCTCTGGTGAAATCATGTCAGGAACTTCACCTTGAATGTGGTAATGATAGTATACTTTTCGGGTATCTCCTTCATTTTTTGGTTATTCTATTCTTCACGCTGCACTCACGGAGAACAGAGACTCTTTACCCTCTTCTCCCGCTCGCTTTTAGAAAGCCACGAATTAGATATAGTTCTATATTAATAGATAAACCAATAAAAGAAATCTGTAATAGCCACTAGTATAATGGTTTCATTTTCCGCTCTGTCTGCCCCCTTCAAAGCTACAAAGATGTTCGTCTCAATTACATGTATAGCCCTAACCGAGAGTACTCATTCGACCTCCCTTTGCCTATAAAGTCATGCAATCTGATCCTGAAGTTCAGAGACTGATTGATGAAATAATGGAATAAAGCCACCACCGTCGCGCTGTTGCATTGCATCGCTTGGATTCTCCACACAAGCTTCCTTTCTTTCCCCGCCCTTTCTCTCCCCGCTTTCTCCAGGGCTTGAAGCGGAGATATGCAGTCAACCCCCACGCCTGGATGGTAGGCGTATTTTATTCATATATAATCCATCTTCCCACATTTTCATCTGAGCTCCTTGCTTACTATCTCCAGCAAGAAGACGTGGAATGTCAATTAAACCGCTTGACAACCATTCTTGTGAGGCTCAGCTTTTGAATAGTAGTAAGGAGAGGTATGCAAAATCGCACACATACATACATACATACATTTCCGCTTGTTTCTTAGAAACATTTCTTTTGCTGTTCAAAATTGTATATCCTCCCCTATTGGGCTGTCCCCCATCAGAGAAACAAATAAAGAACGGCAATCCGAAATGGACTCCCAAATCACCCCAACACCCCGCGCCCTCGTCGCCTACGGTCCCCCAACCACTACCCCTTGGCGTCTGGAACCGATCTCCCTCCGCCCCCTGGCTGACACAGAGCTGCTCATCCGCACTGTCGCCGCTGGCATCTGTCACACGGACCTAGCCATCGCCGAGGTGGCAGGGGCCTTTGGCGGCTTCCCGAGAGTAATGGGGCATGAGGGTATTCATATATCTTCCCCCTCGCCTGTGAATAAACTCATGCGACCTGATTCTGAGAGTCAGAGACTGATTTGGGAATGAATAAATAAAAAGGCGCCGGCTACGTTCTCGCCACCGGCACCGCTGTCACCATCGCAAAACCAGGCGACCCAGTCCTCCTCTCCTACAACTCCTGCGGCGCCTGCCGCCTCTGCACCACAAACCATCCGGCCCACTGCCTGCGCTTCATGGAAGTGAACTTTGTCGGATCGCTGGACTTTTCTTCTTCTCACCCCATGAATAAGGAGAACCCTTTTGCTGCTGACAACCCCACCATCCGCGCCTCCTTCTTCGGCCAATCATGCTTTGCCAGCCACACCATCGCCGCCCAGCGCAGCGTCGTCAACATGTCTTCCCTGATAAAGTCGCCGGAGGAGCTGAAACTCTTCGCCCCGCTGGGCTGCGGCGTGCAGACTGGGTGTGCCGCTGTGACGAAGGTCGCTGACGCGCGCGAGGGGGATACAGTGGCCATACTGGGTCTGGGTGGGGTGGGGTTGAGCGCGGTCATGGCGACAAGGATTCGCGGGTGTAAGACTATCATTGGCGTTGATCGGGTGAAGGGGCGGTTGGAGTTGGCGAGGGAGTTGGGGGCGACGGCGGTGATTGATACGAGCGAGCTTGTTGGGGATGTGGGTGAGGCGCTGGTGCATGCTATGCAGGCGTTGACGCCGGATGGGCTGGGGACAACGGTCACGATTGAGACGACTGGGGTGATGGGGTTGGTTGAGGCGGGCGTGGCGTTTACGGCGCCTTTGGGCAGGTATGTGCAGGTTGGTAGCACGGGGGTCGGGGCGGCAGTCAGCGTCCAGCTGACTCCGCTGATGGTGAGTGGGAAGAGGATTATGGGGACGATTGAGGGGGATGCGGTGGCGCGGGATTATGTGCCGGAGATGGTGAAATGGTATCGGGAGGGGAGGTTGCCGTTGGAGAAGATTGTGGGGTGGTTTGGGGCCGAGGAGGCCGGGAGGGCGCTGGAGGAGATGGAGAAGGGGAGGGTGGTTAAGCCGGTTATTGTTTGGTAGTGGGTGGGTTTGTCTAGGGAGGTTGCCTTGGGGAGGATAAGGTTGGTATATACAGTTGGGAATCCCTTCTATCGTATTTATGGCCGTAGATTAGCTGGTCTGTGATATCCAGAATTATATTTAAGAGGTATCAGAGACAATTCTTCTGGAAGAGTAAGTGAAATGACCTGGATTGCGGCTATGTAAAAAGAATATGCTTACCCCTGAACTTCCCCTAAGTCGGAAACACAATATCCCACTTCCCCCTTTCAACTCCCGATACACCACTAAACAGAGGCAACAAACAATGTAGTAAGAGAGACGATGCCGACCATATCCAGAAGAAGTAAAAGACTAAATAGAGAGCAGAGATGATCCAAAATGCATGCCTTTCCAAAAGGCTCATATCAAAAACACAGCTCCATTACCCACCATCCACCATCACCATTACTCCTTCGACAGTCCCCGAAATCCCGACTTAAAAGCCTGAACAACAAGACACTCATCTCCTACAGTTGGGACACTTGTCCTTCGCAGCTCCCCCTCCCACACCTTTCCAAAAACACATCGGACACATACCCGACAGATCAGACGGGTTAAGAAGCCCCAGCGGCCGACGGGGTCCGTGACGCGCCCGCTGGCGTGACGGGTGGCTAGCTAGTCCCATTCCCAGTCCCTCCCAATGCGACGCGGTGGGCGGCGGAATGTTCTCTTTGTTGCTTTCGTCTTTGGGATGGATTGGCTGCTGATATTGCTGCTGTTGGCAGTTGCGAGCGTATTTTGCCTTGTCGCGGGTCGGTTCCATGAGAGGTAATAGGCAGGCCTGTTGCTGCTGCGACGTTACCGTAGCGGGATTTTTGGCAGCCTCTGCACCTTCATCTTTATCCGCCTCTGAGTAGAGATCAAACAGCCGGCGTTTGAGAGGTTTGTGATGTCTCAGCCGGCGCATCCCGGATCCCATCATTGAGGATTCATCACTGGCATTCTCCGGCTGGTTCGAGCGCGACACGGGGGAACCAGCTTCCGTGACGCGGGGGCAACGAGATGCATTGGCAGATGTACGTTTTGAAAGTTGCGCGGGCGATGGACTCCGACTCAGACTCCTCCCCCGTTTCGAATCCTCGTACAAATTACACTCGGGCTCGGAGTCGGTGTCTATATCGTCTTCTTGGAGCAGTTTGGAAGGGGTATCTAATATTGTAGATTAGTAGAAGCGAAGGTCCAATTTTTTTTTCCCCCGGGGAGTTGAAATAACTGCATGCTGCTTTTCTCACCGAGTTTCGAAAGCATCTCATGACTCGTGCAGCTGCGGAGGACCGGGTGGGCCTTTTCATAGGGGCTGCCAGAGTCGGGGGTTGGATTTCGTGGGCGAGACGGGCTGGTCATGGCTGATCAATGAAAAGGGCTTTTGGGAACGCTGAGTAGTTGGAACCCAAAACAGGGGTTTAGCGTAGTATATTCTGTTGAAAATTGCTTTGCGTGGTTTAATGGAGGACACAGGAGCAAAGGGGACGGGCGGTGACAGTGCTTCTTTATATTTTCCCAAGTATGATGGTCTCGGGTGCATCACTAGGCGCATTGTGAAATAGAAATCAAGTCAGGATCCAAGGATCCCAAGGCTGTAGAAGGGGGCCGGGTGTAAGACATATCCAGATGAAGGGAAGGCCCCGTAGCTAAGCAGAAATGTCAAAGAAACAGACACATCAGGCAGCAAAGCTTTGAGCTAAAAAGAAGACATCACTTGATTGCTAGGGACTTATTCCAACAGTATTCTCCCCGTCCATTGTCACCGGAAGGTATAAGGGGGACAAGATATTGATGACCTGGTGAGCCCCTTGTAGGAAGAAAAGCAAGAGATAAAGAATACTCGACAGCATGGATTCTTTGTAGAAGCCTGCGAAAGAAACGCGTGGAGACGAAAGGAAACAGAGACAATAAGAATTGCCTAGCAAGTCATTTGTGTTCAAGTCACAATAAACCCTTCAAGGACCAGGATTGGGATGGCTTTGTACTTACCAGAGCATCTCCTTGTTCTGGGCTGATGAATGTGTATTCTGGGACATACCCCTTATACCCAACCACGAGACAAAAGAAAACTGCAAGGTATGACCACTCAAAAGAATGTCATTGTTCAGAGGCCGATTAAAGAACAGAGCAACAACCCAGTATCCATTGCGAGGCGGCCTGGCAATTTCCAATCCCATTCCCGTTGAAAGACACCTGCCTAGTCAATCAGCCTGTGTATGCTGCTGTCCTTTGACCTAGACCTCGATTAGTGTAGATACACAGCTGATGCAAATATTCTCTCTGCAACCTAGCCTGGCATCTTAACATGTATGAGATTGTTCGAAAGCTCAATGTGGGCACAGAACATACTATCTCTTCCGGACCTAGCTGAACCCCAAATGGAATTGGCAGTCAGATATAAGGCACAAAAGAACGATCGCCACAAACAATCACAGAAACTCAAAGCCAAAACAAAATGAGTGACTGGAGTAGGAAGCGCAGGAAAAAGGAAAGAAAAGAAAAGAAATTTGATCTAATTGCTCTTGGATAAGAGCGAGCTGATTTCCAAAGCAAGAATCGCCAGACTTCTTGTGTCGGGGTTCCATACTCGAGTGGGGAATTATATTTTTCAATAACGAAGAAAATGAACAAAAAACAGAGAAAATATATAAAAGCCCACAGATCCACGCTAATTATCACATCTCACATCTCTATCATGAAAAAAGAAAAGAATCAAAACCAAGCAAAGACCGATCAACCGTGATATAAAATCACGTTGTCGGCACGCACCGTTGACTCGAGTCTGCGGAACCGTCTGATGCTGCAGACTTCAGTCTGGCAAGCAACAGGAGGGCCTCTTCGCGATTCGAGCGAGTGAGAAACCGACACCATATGACTGGATGTTTGGTTTCGAAGAACGTCGTCGTCAGGATTTCCTTCTCCTAGTACCCTGCTTTATCCGGCTCCGTCAACAGGGGTGGGCCGGTCTCCTGTACTAGTACCGTTTGTCACCGCAGCAGAAGTGCCGTGTAGCTTGGCAATGCGCTCCTCTTCCGATTGGTCTCGTAGCCGCTCAGTCTCTTTGCGCAAATCTTCCATATTGAACTCATCAGGGTTGTCGTTGTCGTCTTCGTCGCTCTCGTCCTCTGACGCTTCCCAATCGCCACTTTCAAACATGGCACGGCCACTAGCATCCTTGGCTTTGCGAGCCTCGTCTTCGGCGGCCTTCTTGTCGAGGCGGTTCTTCTTCCACTTGGCGAAGGATTCCGGAGTGACAGGCGTGAGTGTGCCGGTAAGCTTGTGGCGTTCGGACTCCAGGAACTCTTCCAGTGTAAAGGTTTTCAGTGGGGAGCTGTCTATCAAGGCCTTCTCAGCCGCTCTCTGTTCCTTGGTCTTGAGGACGAATCTGCTCGAAATATTAGTAAAATGAAAGATGAACACACTCAGCAGGAATAGGAGGATAAAACATACCCAGGTGGCAGACTGTGCTTATACATGCACTTATCTCCTCCATTCGGACAGACCCAGAACCAACCATACTTTTGATTCTCGACCGCCTCAATAAAGTATTTGCACACCTTCTCCGTCGTCGTCCGGGGGTTGCCATGCTTGCTCAAGACGACCTTGCGCAACTTCTCCTCATCCCAGTTATCCATGGAATCCTGCTTCTTGTCCTCCTCCGCATCTCTCGTGTCGGAGTACAGATCCTTCTTCTCGGCCTTGCGCTCGACAGACGGATCGTGGCTGAACTTGCACCTCTTGCCCTTCTCGCAACCGCCCTTTTTGAAAAACACACACAGCACGGTCTTGGGGTCGACGCCAAAGGGCACTTTTTGCACCTGCACGGGCTTGAAGAGCTCAGCGGCCTCGCGCTTGGCCTGCTCAGCGGCGGCCTTTTCCTTTTCGCGCTGGGCCTTTTGGGCTTCTTTCCTTTTGGCGTCGGGGGTCTGGTTGGATTTCGCTTGGGCTTGGAGCTGGGCTATTTGTTTCTTTGCGCTGCCTCCTTTTTTCTATATAGTGTTAGCAATTGCCTGTCAACTGGGTTTTCTCTCCAAAACCGCTATTTTCGTGCAGGGGAGATATTTCATCGTCACGAGGGTGTATATAGGTAGCAACGTACATTTTTCATGCCAAAAGTCTATATCAAATTTTAAAAAGCCAATACGTCAGCAATGTTGCTCAAAATTCTGGCGTGTGGTATATCAGAACGCACCTTATCCTCCACCGTCTTCTGCTTCTTCGGCTGGTTGTCCTGCTTCTTGGGCGGCATGTTGGATGGTATTTCGTAGTGGCGTGCTCTTTTAAATAATAGGGTTTTGATATGTACGGTGGTTAACGACAGTAAGCGGCAAGCCCGCAGTTGGCAGTAGTTGGGGTTGTTTGCTATACGATGGCAGATGGGTATAGCCACAACCTAGGATAAACAGTATTGATGTCTCCTGGTTGATATCTTTGTTGTGTGCTCGACTGCTGTTTTGCTCGAGATTGTGGAGCAAAGAGAGTGAGATGTTGGAAAGACGAAGAGGAGGAGGATGAGCACAGTGGAGGAAGACAGCAACCAATGGAACCAAAAGGCGGCGAGGGAAAGGCTTGGCACGGGTGGCAATACGGCAAGGCGGTGTGTCTACTATCAATGTCATGGTGTCAACTTGGGAGAGAGACAGACAGACATAGAACACAACAAAACAACAGAGAAGGAACTACAGCTCATTGACTCTTCTGCTGGCTGTGGATGACTCGGGTTAGAAGGTACATATCTCTCTCTTCAATTTGAATCTATACAGCTCTACAGGTAACCCCCTATATAACCACATGCTCCCATACTACATACCATACGTACGATACGATATCTAGGTATCTCCTGCTAACTCCTCCTAGCAAACACGTTTATAAAACAAAAAGGAAGAATACAAGAAATCCTCCAAAATGATCACAGACGACCAGCTCTACCAACTCGCCATCTTCCTCGGCTCCTGCGCCATGCTCCTCATCGTCCTCTACCACTACCTCGAAGTAAACGCAAAGGACCTCCCTGCTGCTATTACCTCCAATACCCCCGACTCGAACCCATCTTCCACCTCAACAACTTCGTCAAAAACTACTACTCCGTCATCATCGTCTGTGAAACAGGGTGCTGCTGGTACCGGTGGCCCGGCTGCTGCGGCGGGTGGGAGTGCTGGGAGGAAGGTGTAGTTTGAACGATTGATCGAGGATTGGGAGTTGGGATCGGACTGGATTAAACTGGGTTATATTATATACTTGTATTATGGGAGTTTATTGACTATGGCTGGTTCTTTTGCGGCTGGTGGAAATGTGGGAATCGATGACGGGAGCGTGTGCACAATGCGCTATATGAGACGGGAATATCTGGCATGTTGGCATGGCCATGGCAGATACCATGTTGCGCGACGCATGCTTCACCACGGCGACACTGGCTCTACCAGCTATCAAAAGGGCGTCTGTCTGTACGCGGATTCGAGAACATCCCCATATCGGAGTCATCATGCGTTGAATTATGTGAATGTACATAGCTTCGAAATAACCCCATTTACCCCCCCGCAATCCATAAAATACAGAGCATCAGAGAAGCAAATAAGAAAATAACAGTTTTCCCACCAAAAAAACACCGTTCGCCTGCAACTCCATCGCTGAAAAACGACGCCCCTCTGTTGGTCATCTCATGCCTAACAGAACCAAATCTCGAAAAGGACAGATAACAACGTGTAAAACTGGCCCAGATATATTCTCTAGACATTGCCATCCTCCTCCGGCACAATCTCAAACACGCTTTCGGACGCGACAACCGTATCCTGCCTCTTCTCATTCATAAACGTACATCCGCCTCGCCCCATTCCAAGTCCAACCCGCATCTGCTTGGTCTCTAACGCGTACAGCACCTCCTGTGCCTTCGCCTTGTCACTGCCGCATCGATGTGTCTCGTAGAACGACTTTATCGAGTGGTACGCCGTGGGAAATATCAGGCTAGGCCGGTTGCCTTTGGTGGTAGCCTTGGGGATCATCGCCCGACCGTTGCTATCATTCAAAAGCCAGTCGTCGATGTTTTGGAGTTGATCTAGTAGTAAGAGAAAAGATGATGAGCATTTCCTTAGCTTTTCCTTTATACTTTGGGAACAGTTTCTTTTTTTTTTCTTTTTTTTTTTTATAAAAAAACAATCGGGTCGCTGTGTAGTTTTCCGGTCTCACCAGATCTTACCGACCCGGGGCCCTCTCCCCGTGTCCATGCTATGCGGCTCAGATGTTTGAGCTCCAAGTGAGTGAGCAGCTCATCTCTTGTCATCGCATCATCATGGAAGCTGCACTCATCCCACAAGCATTTTGTATTGTTTCCTTTGCCCTCGGAGATATGGAGGCGCGTGATGTGTTTTCGGAGCGTCTGCAGATTGTGAAGTTGCGCGTTGCAGTCTTTCCATTGACAGGAGTACATGTTGTTTGCTGAACGGGAAGCCGCTGCGCCTGACGGAATTGCGACTTCGACCCGGTCCGCGAGCCTGGGTTTCTTCTTCGCGCCGGGTGGGCGTCCGCGACGGCGGGGTCCGGGGATAGGAGGAGTGGCACTCATCAGAGAAGTGTCTTGTTGAGCTTGAGGCGACGAGTCATCACTATTGACAGTGTGGGAGATGCGAAGTTGTGAAGGAGTGTGCGGGAACTGAGAAGGTCGAGGACGGGAACTGGAAGCTTGAGCTTCACTAGCGCCGCCCTTTGTTGTCAAGTCACGTGGTAACTGATTAGGTAAGCGACCGGGCGTCTTTTGGTATTCGCGGACGGTGATGGCAGGAGGCCTTGAGATAGGAGTCACAAGTTCGACTTCAGGCGGTGGTGGTCCGCCAGGGTCGACGACGTCCCAGCGGAAGGTCCGGAGATCAGACGTATTTTCAACGTTGAAGAAATTCTCCCGCAGCTTTTCAAGATGGAAGTTCAAGGGACGTTCTGTTGGGTGACGGCCGGTAGCAATCAGAATGTCCCTGGCAATCGTCTTGGGATTGTAGTAGCGAGTCTTTAAAGCCTCTGCCTTATTTAGGGGTTTGATAATATCCGTACGTTTCCGGAGCGTTTTATTAGCTGCAGCATCTGGGTTAGGCATTCTGTATTGTGATAGATCTAGTGTCTTCGCAGGAGCTGCAGCTGCAGCTACCGCAGGAGCTTCGCGGGCTTCGGGAGCTTGAGGAGCTTCAGGAGTAGCAGCAGACAGTGACGGCGCGTGGGGATCCACTTCCATATACCCATCAGGTATGCCGTTCAAACGTGGCTCCTTAGGGGGTGGCGGCATATCGTCATCATCACTGAGAAGTGATAAATCTACAATTTCTGCAAAGGTGCGCTTTTTAGCCAGAGCCTCTTTGGAACCAGGAGCCGGCACATGGGCAGGAGGCGCAGGGACACGGTGCTTTGGCTTTAGTTTTCCTGCCAGCAGGCTTGGCTTCGGACCACCCATGCTGTGGCCGAACTTTATCACTTTTGGAGATGGATGTGCATGCGGTCTTGCAGGTCCAGGACCTTGTATCCTGTATAAAAGTGCAGACTGAGGTCGGGGAGGAGGTGGAGGGACAGATCCTAGAAAGCCAGGGATACGATTTTCTGGAGGAACTGAAGCTGGAGGCGGGTTCATTGTCCCAAATTGTTCATGTTTCGGTGGCGCTGTTGATGATGTAGGTGGACTCCCCGTTTGGTTGTGAAGCACTTGCGGTCCAACAGTTCCCGCTGGCGGAGCAGATACTGGAGGAACAGAGGTAGTACCAGTTTTTGAGAGTGTTGGAGTATAGGTACTGCTGTATGATGTGCGTGGTGGAAGATTGCTGGAAATGGGAACTAGTGTCGGCACCCTTGATGACGGTGGATTTGGGCGAGTGGGAGGACGTCCAGAAGTGTTGGTCAGTTCGGGAACAGCTTTGATCAGGTGCTTTGCAAAGTGAACGCGGTTCAATGTATATCCTCGCGATTCAAGCATTCCGCAGAGGTCAGTGTAGGTTGGATTTCGGTCTATAAGACCAAGAACCATTTCAGGAGGGCACTTCTTGCCCTTCTTGGCATTGACAAGAACCTCATCAATATAACTTGCAGCAGCCTGAGCAAGGGCTATACGCTTTTCTTCAGGCCAAATGGTGGCAGCTTTTGAGGGCTCTTTCTTTGCTGAATCTGTCTCAGCAGGTGGTAGCGGCGCTGGTTCAGTGTCTATGATCTTGTTTATTTGCATGTTTCCCGCCTTTTGTGCAGTAACCTCGTCATTATTGGGTTCCGGCTGAGAAGACGGTCCAGGCTGTTCTGCATCATAAGAGATAGGTGAAGAATGAGCTTTATTATCAACATCTTTACCCTTTGACTTTCTCTTTCGTCTAGGTGCTGGAAATTTCCCACGGTCAGGAGCTGCACCACTATCATTTGAGACATTGACAGGGGCGGATGTATGAGGCACAGATACAGAAGCTCTGGCAGAGCCATGTTCTTCTATGATCTGAGGAGGGGCGGGTTCAGGTTCCTGCTGCTTGTAAACATTAGCTAGAAAGCACTGCATTTAGGCAGAAATCAACAGATATTTACCTCATCCAAGTTACCAAATAACCTGGCAAACTTAGCAGGATTCTTTGACTTCAGCTTTCTCATCTTCTCCATCATCAACTTCATCTCCAGATCCTCGTCGTCCTCCTCTTCACTTGGAGCTTGGGTAGGAGTCTGATTCGTATGAGGCGCAGTGGGTTGTGCTTGTGGAGCACTAACAGGCATTGAAGCAGAATTGATCGCAGCATTTGTTGCAGCAGTAAAATTCTCTGGTCGCGGCTTGCGTGGCCGGCGATGTTTTTTTAGCGCTCCCTGGGCCTGCTCTTGAGATGTATTGTGTTTCTTGGGCTTTGGACCGGGATTGCGACCTGACCTAGGTTTAACATTATCAATCTGCCCCCTCCCTTCTTGGGATCGCGCAGCTGCATTGGCAGCTTCAAGCTTTTGTCTAATTTCAGCTTGCACAGCTTGCTCTCTCTCCTTCTCCACTTCCTTCTCTCTCGCCTCTCTCTCCTTCTCTCTCTCCCTTTCTCTCTCCTCTCTCCCCTGTTTCCTCTCCTTCTCAATTTCCTTTTGCTTAGCTCGCTCTGTTTCAGCTTCTGCCTCTGCAGCCTTCTTTTTCTGGTATTCTTGATAATAAGGGTTGTAAATTTGGCTAGGGTCGATGAAGTTTGAAGATGGGTATGATTGCGGTTGAGGTGGTGGCTGCGGTTGCTGTTGCGTGGCGTGTGCGGCTTGATTTTCGGAAGTAGAACTCATGTAGGAAGAGCTAGATACAGCACTTTGAGAGACAGTAGGCTGTCGTTGAGCAGCGTTGTAACCTGTAGGTCGGTTCCGCTGTGATAGGGTTGAGCGATTAGAGTACGCAGAGGCAGATGTAGGAGGAGTAGACATGGCGGGAGAGTACGAATCGCGCATCTGGGATTTTTGCTGCCTAGCCATGTTTGGCTGAGATGTTGTTGTAGACACTCTGTTGTATTGCTGCTTGGTGGGTTGCTGGGGGTATGACTGGTCATTCTGTAAGGGTGATGACCCTGGAATTGAAGACACCAAATTCGATAGCGGGGTTTCGTAAGTCGCGGTATATTGGGAAGATGCGCGGGGCGGGGGAATGCTAGAAGACAAAGCAGTCATAGCTGAAGCAGCGGCGGTTCTTGAGCGCTGCGCAGAGTTTGGACGATCAATTGGAATAGTCGCTGGCGATCTGGTTTGGGTCCTAGAATCTGGTTGATAACTGACATTAAGAGGGGTATTAGAGCGGGAATCGGCGGCGGCGGAGTTATGAATAGCAATAGGTTCTAGTGCAGAACCATAAGGGATATCCTTCAGAGATGGTGAAATGATCTGCTGTGTTTGTCGCGACGCGATTGAAGGCACAGCATTGGAGCTGTGGTAGGTCGATTGCTGCTGCTGCTGATACCCGTAGCTGTTATGAGAGGGGTTGGTAGAGGACCAGTTATCGGGCTGCGGCTGCTGCTGGGTACTTTGGCTCTGTATATCTGTAGTGCCTTGCCCTTGCCATTCATAGCCCTGTTGCGCGTAGCTTCGATCTGTCTGTTGAATATTTAAGCTGGGCGATGAAGAGGTAGCCGGGATTTGGCGCAGGGAGGAGGAATAGGAGGAGTTCTGCCCACCAGGCAAGTATTGGTAAGGGGAGTATCCGAACCCTTGATACGACATGACCAAGAGTCACGGCCTGCGGGAAGCAAATCACATCTTCCACGTGGTGAGAGGTCTACATTCAAGACGCCACACACGATATCGCATGCATCAGCAAAAGTTCGCGACGGGGGAAGGATGATATGGAGGTACAGATAGTGTCGGGATTATGCGACTGATGAAAGCGGAGATAGACGCGGGGACAGCAGCAACCAAGACCCATGAAACATGATAATGTAAAAAAAGGTTATGTAAGTGCAAATCAATAATGGAGCTGCTCGACCCCTTCTTGACCACCTCGTAGACGCTGTTGTTCACCTCGGCGTCGGTCGTTCATAGCAGCAGCTTCACAGCTTCACACAGGCACGGACAAAAGTCACAGGGTTCGCGTCGAGCCGATGCGGGCTGGCTGAGTCAGCGCTGAGTAAGCATAGCCCTAGGTAGGCGGCGCTAAGCCGGATGCAGGCAGGTCAGCTGACCCACACAGGCCATCGCACAATTTCGGCTAACTTTGAGAGAGAGCGAGCTGAGCCTGCAGTCAATATACTGACTGACTTCGACAATCCGACGACGACGACAAGAGACCTTACACCCATTCCCCCTCCTTTCCCAGCCAGGTCTCATATCAATTCCCGGATCGGCACAATGGCTAAGGTCAACGGAGGTGCGTTATTTTCGTGCTATTTATTTGGTTTACAATGCGTTTTGAAGGCTGCAATTTGGGTTGTCAGATCAATCCTGGGGAGTCTTGGATATTAACAAATATTGCGAATTCACAGATATCGCCTCCTCCCGGCGGAAGTCGCGCAAGGCGCACTTCAGCGCTCCTTCTTCTGAACGCCGAGTCATCATGAGCGCCCCATTGAGCAAGGAACTCCGCGAGAAGCACAATGTATGAAAACCCTAAATCCCGAACGAATTGAGTGTGGGAAGGAAGAACGAGGAAATACGCAGCTACGAGGAAATTTATGGGAAGGGAAACAGGAAAGAAGAGAAATTGGTTATAATTGAAGAATTGGTTTTATCTGATACGTTTTGGCTGGAATCAGGTCCGCTCGATACCCATCCGCAAAGACGACGAAGTCACCATCGTGCGGGGCTCCAACAAGGGCCGCGAGGGCAAGATCACCTCCGTCTACCGCCTCAAGTACGTCGTGCACGTCGAGCGTGTCACCCGCGACAAGTCCAACGGCCAGAGCGTTCCTCTCGGAATCCACCCTTCCAAGGTCGTCATCACCAAGCTGCATCTCGACAAGGACCGGGAGAGCATCCTGGAGCGCATCGGCAAGGGCCGGGAGGGAAAGACCAAGGGAAACTAAACTTTTTTGAAAATTTAAAAAAGAAAAGGGCTGGGCGTCTTTTTGTTTTCGATTTTCCTTGATGTTTTCTTTCCCCCTCGTGCCATTGCTTTGCGCTTTTTTGTGGAGGGATTCTTTTTTTAATGACAGTTTACTGGCCGGATTATCGGGGTTCATGGGGTTGATTAGAGGCAAGGGATACGGCTGTTATTATGAAAGAACTCAGCAGGTTAAATTCGAAAAACGGAAAGTGAGAAAGACTATATGACTTCATTGTCTGTAGCGCAGGCCTAGTTTCGATTTGACCCTCGATCTCGGGCTTCATTTGGGCGTTCTCTCCCCTTTTTTGCGCAAATCCCTACCTCATACCACTCGATGCATGGAAAAGTAACATGCCAATCAGAACCTCGACCGATCAGAAATGCCAAAAAAAAGGTCCCAAGAAATCTAATGACGTGAAGAAATTATTTCTTCTCCCTCCCTTTTTCTTATGTTGTTTTTTTAACCTTTCTCTCGTGAATTTGCTCTTCAGACTGAAATCCAATACACCAGTGAAATCAATTGCCAGTATTATCTCCTCGCAGACCCCCTTCAGTGGTTTCGTGAGGTATACGGCTGGCGCATATGAAACGCAAAACCCTGCAGCCGCAAAATCATCCTCCTAACAAAGGAGGCGTGATGGTTGTAGTGGTCTATTTTTCTCACCTGCAGACCTGTCCCTAGGTGAATGTCAATGATGGAGGCGGGTTTGATGGTGAGAGACACGATTAGTCCCAATCGCATTTATGGGGTTACGCTTCATGTTGAGCCTGTTTCAATCCATGTATTGTCGAGCAGAGAGATGTGGAATTGAATTGAGTTCACAAATTCCCTGTATGTCGTGTGATAATATAACGAGATAGTTGGAAACCCTTGTTTGGAATATAAAATCAGGCTGTCATGGTGGTATAAGGAACCTGAAAATAACAAGCAGATAAAAGCAAAACTAACGCTCCAGTATGAATACATCGCTTCCGCCGTAAATAAAGTATAGAAAGATCAAAGCGCAAACGTAAAAAGTACAGTAACCCTCCTAGAGAAAGAAGTCAACCCGTTCACCAGTAGATAGGTATTTTATATCAACTTTCCGTGCACACCAGCACCACACACTCTCATCCACGCATGTAGATTCGCTCAACGACCGACACACTTTCCCCAAGCGGGCAACCCACACCCCATCCCAACAAACAGATAAATCAAAAACACAATCACAACCCCCAGTAATACCATCACCTTCACATTCTTCCACCACATTTGCCTCCGCAGCCCGCGACTCCTCACCCTAAAGTCCCGCGCACTGCTCCCCAACCGATCCGTCTTATCGACCAAAAGATCAATCCGCTCCCCGCGCTCCAGCACCCGCTCGATATTTTCCGTCATGATGTCCCGCACACTGTCGATCTCCTTACGGGCCGATGCCAGCGAGTCGGCCGGCGGCGTGGTGTTGTAGGTCTGCAGCAGAGCGCGCAGGTCATTGTTGAACGCGGCGCAGCCGTAAGCCGGGAGTGAGGAGAAGTCCGTGGAATCGGGATTGTATGCGCTGAGAAATTTCCGCTTGATCTCTAGGAGGAAAGCGAACGGGATGCGCCGGCCTAGCTCGGCGCTGGAGACTACGAGGTAGCTTAGTGGAGCGTGTGAGGTTAGATCGCCGGATTGTGTGGCCGCAGGCTCAGAAGGAGAGTCGGCGATGTAGTGGACAAAGAGGCGTTCGTGGGTGTAGGTTAGCCTTTGAGGAGAGGAGTGGGAGATTTTCGGGAGGATTATAGAGGCTAGGGATGAGGCGGAGGTGGAGGAGGTGCCCGGGGAGGAGTGTTCGGCGAGGATGGTGGTGCGGTGGGCGATGCAGGCGCTGCAATGTCGAAATTAGCTAGGCCTCTTCTGAGTATGGGTGCTTACTTACTATAGTAACGGACTCGGTGCCTTCGATGAGGAGGCCATTTTTGCTACCTTGTGTTTTGTCTGGACGGGAGTCGATGGGATCGTAGGTCACTGAATAGCTAGGAAAAGACGTGGATGTGGATGTTATCACGGCTGGTACGCACTAATCAGTGACGATAAAGCATCCAATGACGCTTTGTTCGCGTTTGAAGTAGCTCGAGCTGCCTTTGTTGAAGATGTGTGTTTTGGTTGAGTCCGGGGTTGGAAATCGAGGTTGGACAGCGGTGACGTCGGGGACACGCGCCAAGCATCACGTGCAGCTGCCGGCGCGCGGAGGCGGAAGTCATGCGAAAGACAATAAAAATAAAATGACAATGGTTAAATAAATGTTTGGAAGAAGCAGACAGTAGTCAGAATACAGGTGTATTTTATAGCTTCCAAGGAGTGCGTATTGCAATTGCACAGTTGGTAGTATAAACCATTCCAGAAAGCTGTCACTCCAGCTCCACCCAAATATATATATATGTCTCCCGCTCCCGCTCTCATCCTCCTCCGCATTCCGATCCCGCCCAACCTCTCCGCCGCCCACCATTCGACCGGGGTGCAATACGCCAAGCCAGCATTCCGCCCGGAAACCCCGTGCGTCAACTATAAACCGCAACTCTGCTTCATTCTTTCTAGTTAACCGACATCCAACCATCGGCTTCTCTCTGCGAATCCCGCCCAATCCCTCCCTCCCTACATCCCTCCTTGCTTGCTATTTCCACTTGTGACTTTACACAATGTCCACACCACCGTCGCAACCACCACAGCAGCCCGCACAACAACCCGCACATCCAAATCCACATCCACAACAACCGCCACAACCACAAGCGCACCCTCACCGTCCACTGCCCCGCGCCCCTCCCCAACAACTCTTCACGTAAGTCAAGTCCCCTTCCCCAGTTTGCAGGGATCCATTCGCTGATCCATTACAATCCCAACAGCGGCCGGCACTTCCTCTACGCAATGGTCGCCTCCGTCGGCGCCGGCATGCTCACCATGACTTTCTACAAAGCCAGACAGCAGAAGCTGGCTGAGGCGAAGAGGGCATATGATGAGCGGGGGAGATAGTTTGGGTTAACACATATATACATATGGTATGAGTGAGTCCGGCGGATATATAGGTGGGTGGCAGCTAATTCCTGTCTACGTTACGCTGGACTGCTGGCTGTCCTGGGGTGGGTATGTGGCTCTTGTTATGGCTTCGGACACATTGGGATGAAGAGATGATTAAGGAGTGTAGCATGAGCGCGCGGCTATTGTTGCTGCTGGGCTTGTTATTTGGGTTTTTCGTGCGACGGTGTAATGATACCATGTACATGTACATGTACAATGTACTATAAAGTTTTATACCACTTCAATATAGAGATGGACGGGTCAAATTGGTGGAATTTATTGGTTTGCAAGATTTTATTCTGACCTACATGTTCTGACACCGCGCGGGTTGGACGCGTCAGGCGTTATTTTCTGTCCGTGTCGCTTAAAAATGCTCCGGCAAGAAAAGTTAGACAGAGCGGATATTTAGATGGGCGGCTCTTGTTTAGGTGAAAACCAGCAATCTTCTCTTCTCAGAGCTCGGTATTTAAGTATATTATGCAAACACCCCTGCCCCCCCCCCCGGGGGGGGGGGGCCCGGGGGGGGGGGGGGGGGGGGGG
>PDNB01000034.1:127079-189296 GCA_002573585.1 Helicocarpus griseus UAMH5409
CCCCTGCCCCCCCCCCCGGGGGGGGGGGGCCCGGGGGGGGGGGGGGGTTGCATGTCCAGCGGGCCTTTACTCCTTCTCTTTTGCCATGATTTCTTCCTTGACTATATCACGCCCTTACTAGAATCCTCGTGAACTCACATATAATGGGTCTTGCCCAACTCAAAGACGTGGCTGAAGTAAACGTTCTGGGACGGACGAATTGATAGCAATCAATCCTGTTCGTGCCAAATTGCGGCATGCACCGAGGACAAGGGTTTGGCCATCTTTATAGACATCATGATCTAGTCTTTAGTTTCCTATTATCTGGGTGAGCAAATGAAAATAAGAGTAAAGCAGAGTGAGTTAGCCACCTCTAGACTCTAGTTGATGAAAATGAAGTCGATGACCTCGACGACTATTAGAACATTAGAATCTTTCAATTCTTTCTGTTAGGTAAGTCAGCCATTTCTTCATCGCATAATTAAACCTCAAAACATAACCCCAACAGATACAAGCAATACCCTGATTTAAAAAAAAAAAAAAAAACGAAGAAAGAAAGGAAGAAAGGAAGGACCATAGAAGCTCCAGCACTTCCAGCTAGTCCAGCGATCCAGTCATAGTCTTCTTTGCAAGCAAAGTAACAGTGTTAGTATCCACCATCTGCATGAATGAGCAATGTGACGGCGCGATACTTTCATAACCATAACAGCATCCGTTTAATACCAGCATGATATGAGCGGGGTTTCACCCTGCCGAGTCCAGCCTCTCCACCCATCTTCAATAGAAAGCACAACCACATTTAGGCCGTGGTTTCAGGTAGTGCGAGGGGATAGATATACAGAACCTCTGATATGGTCTGCAAAGAACGGAGTCGGATTCACCCCATTGCATCGATGTAATTCCGCTAAAGTCGTGGCGATTTTCTGGTCTTCTGTTGCGCGCCTGAAAAAGACCCATTGATTGCTCCGTTTGCTTAAGCGGAGGACGTAAACAGGGATGGGAAACGTCTGTTGGTGGGCTATGCTGTAATCGTACCGCCAGTTGTTGACATCGATCACGATATACGTATGGCGCGGATAAACATCAACGACGAGCAGCCGGGTTGAGTTATTGTTCTTTTCCCACTCTTCCACTAGGGGCCTCACGAGACTAGACGCGGCGCTCAGGATGTTGTCATGTTGTAAGATGTTGGTTGGGACATCGACAACAATTCGAATCGTGCGTTCCTCCTCAACAGTATTGAGAATTTTCTGGTTGGCCTCATCCATGATAAGCGACATGACCAAAGAACCAAAGTGCTGCGTTTTTCCATGGGCAAGGTATCATCGTAGAATATTATTGGGGATGATTCCTGTCTTCAAGTTCTAGGCTGGCAGCTGAGGTAGTTAACTTACGACCAAACTTGATTACATAACCCTTCCTTCACTTTAAGTTAGGCATTCAAAAGAAGAACTTGAAGCTGTTCATTCGATAACAATTTTTACGAACTCCAGCAGGTTCCTCCTCCAGTGAAACAATACCGTCTCATAAAAATAGCCGTATTGTGTTCCGCCCCATCTCCACGAGGTTACTACTGCTCTCGTACCCTCTGGCTTCTTTTAGCCTCTTGTTTCTTTGCAGATACCGAGGTACTATGACTTACTTCATGGCTTAACCATCACTACTGTCTGGTGATGGGTAGTTGCAAGCAGCGCAGACATACCCTTCGCCATATATTACAGTTCTGATGCTTTGTGGAGGATTCAAGGTCGTTACAGTACATGTCGCATTTGGTGCATGTCGCCGTTCACGTTCGTGGCGGTCTATATGACCGCAGTGAAACAGGTATTCAATCCAATCGCACATCTATGGGCAAGTTAATCATATTCCTTCCACCCAGTAGGTGCTACGCTGGATAACTGTCAACTTTTTCCACTAACTCACGGTCAATATCACGGATACACATTCACAAATGATCCTTGCCAGCCAAACATATAAATGTGGGAGTGATTGTTTCGAAAATAAGAGTTTGTTGATTGTTCGCCAGCAGATACTGTGGACTATATATATTTAAGGGAATACATCCCAAATAGAGGGGCTGCCTAGATCTAGAATTTTATGCATTCCAAGAGCGAAGCCTGGAGGCAAACAAGGATCCGTTGGGGCACAACTCATTGGATGGCTCCGGGTTAGAGGAAGCCTATAATGCATGCATGCCCAACGGATTTATATTATGGAGGACAATGCTCGCCCATCATACACCTCCTTATACGCATGAGACGATGCTCGTATGAGGACATCATTCAGGAGTCTGGTGTTTCAACCCGCAATATTGGCTCCAGCACAGCGCGAACGAGGGCTGAAAGAGAGTGTCAGACAAGGTATACATAAGCTCAAGGATCGCGACGTAAAAGCCGTCAGAGCCTAAGATAGAAGACACTCCATTGGGCAGGAGGAAGGGAAGTAGCCCGCAGGAAGCGCCTGGACGAGGTCACCGGGGGCGGGGCGCGCGGGGCGAGTGTTGCGACCCATTCGGCATCATATTGTGGCCCAAACCGGATTGATTATGCGGAAACACGATGTATGAATATGTAGGAATGAACAAGGTCTCGGCAGATGTAAAATTAGCAGAGCGATTCACACTTGCCATTGCCGATCGGCTGATTGGCGTAAAATGTCAGTTACTGCGCGCAGGGAGAGCAACATCATCTCCTCAAAGCAGAAAAGAAAGAGCACCGAAAAATGGGCCCTCAAGACGAGTCCGCAGCGGTACTACGACTCCCTTGTTGTAGCACTGCGATCTCTCAAGGCTCGAATATGGCCCCTCGGATTGATTTGAAAGACTTTAATTACCTTTCCAAGCATTGCATGTAACTTAAATAATCTGTACATGCATTGTTCAAAAAGACTGTAGAGGCATTATGTTATTATCAGCGGGCCATAAAAATACATCGACATTGTCATAAAGATAAACCACACGGTAAACCAGACCAGACCAGACGAGACCAGAAACCCAAAACGCCAAATGCTAGATGTTAGACGTATGTATTACGAGGAGCCTCCATCAAAAAAACCCATCGGATCCCCTTCTGAGATATCATCATGGACACGACAATCAGAGCCGGTCTCCGTATTCACCTTACCCTTCCCTGCACCCCGTGAACCTGGCCTCACCCCTTCCCTTTTCCTCTTTTTTTCCCGCTCGCGACCCATCCTCTCCATCTGCATCTCATCAAACTTCCCCCTCTCCCTGACATCTCCTTCCACCCTCATCTCCCTAATCTCCCTTATAACCTCTCGAAACCCTTCCTCAAGCGCCTTCATCCGCGCCAACACAAGCTTGCTCAACATATCCTGATTCTCATTGGCACCAGCAGAGTGAGCAGGCCTCCTCAAACCGCCTGTCGCATATGCCATTTGCGTCGCAAAACTGGATGGTATGGCACCGATGAACCCTCCACCAATTGCCTTGTTGTCGCCTAGGTCAGAACCAAGGTCCAGGGTAAGTGAGGAGTGCCGGCGGCCAGTGTGCGGCCATGCCAGGCCGGGGTTGTTTGGTACGGACATGAATTTAGTCCTGGGGGGCATGATGGGACGTGGAAAGGCCTGAGGGCTATTGTGGCTTTTGGGGGAGCGCTTGTGGGGGGTACTGGATCCCCCAGGAAGGTATGTGCTTCTGAGATTGACCTTTTCATCCCGGCTCGAAACATCACTTGACTGGTAGTCTGTCTGGGGTCGTGTGGGGTTGTAGAGGATGGTGGCAGCAGACGAATTACGGAAATGGTGGCGTTGGGGGGATTTGTGGCGACGAGAAGGGCTATTTCGACGAGATAGCAATTTCGCGGTCGACGGCCTTGAGGGCCGTTTTTGAGGAGTGACCAAACCCCAATCACTGGACTGCGTAGAGGATTGCGTTTGACAATCGTCCTGTTCGCTGACTTGCATCGAAGGTCGCCCACCACCGTTGGAGTTGTCATGCCCATTGTCACTGCTTGTCAATTCATCATCTCCTTCCATGTCTGTATGTTGTGAGGGATTTGTGACTTCTGGGATAGGAAGTGATCTCAAATGAGGCAACCTGCGGCGGACAGTACTGTTGCGCAAATCCTCTGGGTCTGAGGCTACAGACTGAGTAGTTTCCGTAAAATTTCGCAAAGTCCCATTTAAGCGATCGGGATATCCTCGCAGTCCATGCCTCCAGAAACGGCGCTTCTCAAACCTTTCTACTGCGTTTATATCCTGTTCTTCCGGAGGGGCTATCGCGGTTTCAGGCTCAATACTTTGCATCCAGTTGTCAACAGCATTGCTCGCTCGTTGATTTTGGCTTATCTGCGTCTCGCGATGGGTTGAGTTTTGAAACGGATGCCGGAATACTTCCTCAAGAGCGCGGTCCTTTTGATGTGTGGCGATGGAGGGTTCCCTCACGCGACGGGAGCCTCGGTGGGCAAACGGATCAAAGTGATTGCGACAATCACTCCTTCTCACCCCAGTTTGGTCATGACCGTCGACTAGATCAGTAGGCTCAAAGACGCTCGATCGTAAAACGGTCCTTTCATAGAGATATATAGTGAAGAGAATGGGCAAGTGAGTGATTTTGATCACGGTTCGATTTAACTTGACGAATTTTGGAAACGGCATTAAGAATCGAAGCGGCGCGATTAACCAGGCTAGTACATTCGTCGGAGCAACGTATGAGAAGAGAGCGTCTGATTTGACCATGGAAAGAGTATTGACAGCAAATACAAACTGATGTTCTTCGTTGGCGTTTTGAACGATAGCCATGAACGAGTTTGTCAGCACGGTGATAAGTATAGTGACGACGAGGAAGTGGCATATGAACAGGAAAAGAATGAGAATTGCTTTCCCAAGCGGGTTATATTCATTCCAGAGCTGCCATGCCGCAGGAGTGAAGCCCATGAGCATTTGAAAGAGCGCGTAAATTACCGCCGTTGGTGGGTTTCCGCTCCCGAACGAGAACGTAAAGGCGACAAAGAATCCACTGCAAGCAATGACTATCAAGGTTAACACAGCCACTAGATCTGCAGCCATCATACGAAAGGCTATCAGGAGTTGGGAGAAATAACGGTAGTGGTCGAGTACGGAGAAAAGCCGTGGAAGCAGCAGTACTGCATTGGCGGCCAAAACATCATACGCATTATTGGCGATGGCCTGCTTGCTGGAATCAGGGGCTAGGACGCTGTAGATTCTCAGGCAGTAGTAACAAAATAACAGAACCAATATACCTACGTCGAAAGTGTTCCAGAAACTCATCAAGTAGAGGCTGAAGCCCTGCTCATTGAACCCCACAAGTTCATCGAGCATAAAGCCAGCGCTCCAAAACCAAAATACAAGTTCTAGACTCGTTATCTCCAAAGGCTTATGTTGAATGACCTGAAGAAAGAGTCCTAGTAAAATGGCAAAGGACATTGTGGATAAAACTTGACGATACCTGGGGACTCTGAGCCGGGATAGTTTGAAAAGCGAGGCGTCTCGCGGATTATAAAGAGTGACAGAGCGACGTGGACCAATACTTTGATTGCCGCTAATATTATGGTTGTTTTTATAATTGTCGGTTTGTGTAAAGGACCCATAACTCTGAGGGCTTGGTCGTATGATTTTGACCGGTTGGCGATGTAAACTGTCAGCTGCTGAATGGAAAACAATATTGCCCGCCCAAATAGCCTCGAGTTGTTGGACTACAACGGGGTGCGCCAGAAAGCGTTTTGCTTGCGCGCGAATGGCAATTTCTAGACAGGAAATGCGCACGGCACTTGGGGAAACCAATTTGGCTCGTTGGTTTGTGTCCCAGCTGGAGGGCCGGAGAGTACTACTTGACATGGGCGGAGACTGTCCCTGAAGTGGGTAGAAATCGTAGGACAGAGCATCTATCAATTCTCGAGTCGAATATTCCTTGAGCAGCTTTATTGCAAGTAATTCGCAAACCATGGCTCTCGTATTGCTGGCGCCACTGTTTCCTGGATTGAGGCCCACTTCCTTTTTGAACTGAAGGCAATTGGCTAGCAGCGCATATAGAGTAGCTCTGGAGAAATGGGATGCACGGATTTGTTGCTGAATTGGCTTAAGAAGGAACTGTGAGACCTGGGGAGAGCGGAGCTGATCCCAGGATAGGGTAGTTTCACAACGCGCAGTTATCAAGAGGCGAATGGCATGCGTCAAGGAATATGTTGGAAGGGAGTCTAACAAAGATGTTAGAATGGCATGCCATAAGCGCAATCAAATTGAATATTCCTACCAAGATGAGAAGCAGAGAAGATGGGAAGTAGAGGAGTAGCCTCGAGGGGCTCATCCTCATCCTCGTTTTCGTTGTAATCATTTTCGTTATCATGGCCGTAGTCCTCATCATAATTATCCTCTTCATCTTCTTCATCATCGCCTAAGGTGCCGGCCTCTCCATGGTCCAGATCTGGCCCATGGGCCCTAAGCCGTTTGGGACTCAGGGGGCCGGGGGACGAACTCAATGCGGTGAATGGGGAGGAGAGAACGATGTTTGAGGGCTTCCGCTTTTGGTCCAAAAGAGGGGAAAGCATGGTAATCAACAGATCGTGCAGGCGGTGACAGACAAAGCCCGGAGAGATGCGGGGGAACAAGATAAAAGTGCGCGATATCCACACGGTGACACGGGTAAACAAAAGCCTTCCCTACTAACAAACGAATAAATCACGTAAACCACCATCAAAAGAAAGAAAGAATTGAAAAGAATACAATCTCCCAGAACCCCCCACCTTGTAATCAAGGAGTCATCAGAGAGAAGATGAGCGGGGAAAAGGGAGAAATAAAGAGATATTCTCAGGGCCAGAGAAAAAAAAAACTGATAAGAAGCAAGTGCGAGATTTATAGATTTGCTGCCGAATCGGGTTAGTGGTATCATCACGTGGATGCGGTTTCCCACGAGTGAGAAAGCCCCTGGTGGACAGAGAGACGGGATACGAAGAGACGTGGTGGACAATTCGCCTCCACGTCTCTGATGTAATTGAATGATGGTGCAGAGAGAGACAGGAAGCATATCTATCGCATGGATCTGTAAAAAGCATAGCAGGTTGAGTGGCGGAGAAGAAGCCGATGGTTGCAGTCTTGCAGACAGGACAGCCCAGATCTCCGGCAGATGCATGGACCACAGTGCCACTACTGCAGCCAAGGGGCCTGGGCAATGGTGTGACTGACGAGTGGAGGTCGTAGGGCTAGAGATCTCATCCGTAGTCCAACCACCACCACCGCCACCACCACCATCAAAGCACTAGTAACTGACATGGAGCATATCAGTCAATGGCAGCAGATGCTAACATGTACCTAGGTAGATGCTATTCTTTCCCATCTGATGCTCTCTGGAGTCTGATACTCGTTGTTCTACTCCGGATAATCTAGATTCTCCGCCCTGCTTGGCAATCCGGATCAATGATATTGCGGGGTCAGACAAATGCTTTTTTTCCTCCCGCTAGTTCATATAATACAGCCAATAGGAACTTTGGAAAATAGAAATTGTGTTCATGCACCACGCCAAGCCCTGCAGCAAAAACTCCGATTGGTGTTTGTATCGACCAATGGCAGCCCAGAACAGGCTTCATTTCAGGAAAATTCTGCCGACCTCGGCGGGGCCCAGCGATCAGTCATCACCGATCAGTCGTTTCCATTTCTGCGGTGGGCGACAAACTTCATGCTAACTTTGCTAAGCAAGAAATTTTTTTTCCCCTTCTCACATCCCACAGAACTCATTCTTCTTCTTCCCCTTCTCTTCCAATTGATATCTCCCGTTCTCCCTTCCATATCCCCTCTATAATCCTAATTCCTCCCCTCCTCTCCTTCAATCTCTCCTGGCATCTGCCAATTCCTTCTCTTCCCGCGCCCTTCCCCGCTGATGCTCTGCTAAATATACCCCCCCCCCCCGGTTCGGCTTTACTGTCCCTAACAGGACCCCTCCCACTTACCCCCCGCCAAAATGCCGCTCCTCAACGCTGCTGCGGACGCCAAAAGCCCGTCCGTCCAGCCTACCACAGGCAGAAGCAGAAGGCCTACGGACACCGCGGCTCCCTCCAGCCCTGCCTCTGGTGGTGTTGTTGCTTACACCCAGAACCGTGACGTCCTGCCCTCTCTTGCTCCCCCGGCCGCTTCCCAGAATGGCGGAGCCATCTCCCCCGCTTCTGCTCCCAAGGACGGCGAGGGGGGCAAGTGGTTTGCGCTCGAGCTGGAAGATGGCACTGTCTACCAGGGCTACAGCTTTGGTGCGGAGAAGAGCATTGCTGGTGAACTGGTGTTCCAGACTGGTATGGTGGGATACCCGGAATCCATCACAGACCCTTCATACCGCGGCCAGATCCTGGTCATCACGTTCCCCCTGATAGGAAACTATGGCGTTCCTTCGCGGGAGACCATGGACGAGCTCTTGGGTGATTTGCAAAAACACTTTGAATCAAGCCAGATCCACGTTGCTGGTCTCGTGGTGGCCAGCTACTGCGGAGAGGGCTTCTCCCACTTCTTGGCCGAGTCCTCATTGGGGACATGGCTCAAGGAGCAGGGTGTGCCTGCCATGCATGGCGTTGATACTCGTGCCCTCACCAAGAGAATTCGCCAAAAGGGAAGCATGCTTGGCCGTATGCTTCTGCAAAAGCCCGACGTCAGCCCCGATACTCTGAACGGCGATGCTTTGAACAGCTTGGTTGTCAACGATGCAGATAAAACTGATGCCTGGAGAGCATCCTTTGAGCAAATTGAATGGGTGGACCCCAACAAGAGGAATCTTGTTCACGATGGTGAGATCTCACATCCAATTGCGGTTTCATTTGGATTTTTCTTCGTATAAGGCTCCGTCTTCTGACCTGGCTTTTGCAGTCTCCATCAAGGAACCCCGGCTGTTCTCCCCGCCCAAGGATGTGGCCCTTTCTCACCCCTCTGGCCGCCCGGTTAGGGTAGTCTGCGTCGATGTTGGTATGAAATACAACCAATTGAGATGCCTGCTCTCCCGCGGCGTCGAGGTCCTTGTCGTCCCTTGGGATTACGATTTCCCCCGTTTGGCCGGAAAGGAATATGACGGTCTCTTCATTTCCAACGGTCCCGGTGATCCTGCCATGCTTTCCGCAACCGTCGAGAACATCAAGTCTGCCCTGAAGGAATGCCGGACCCCAATCTTCGGTATCTGTCTTGGACACCAGTTGCTTGCTAGAGCTGCCGGTGCTGGTACTATCAAAATGAAGTTCGGTAACCGAGGCCACAACATCCCTTGCACAAGTCTTATCTCTGGTCGCTGTTACATCACCTCGCAAAACCATGGTTATGCAGTCGATTCCGCCACTTTGCCAGAGGGATGGGAAGAACTTTTTGTCAACGCCAACGATGGAAGCAACGAAGGTATCAGACACGTCAGCCGTCCCATTTTCAGTGTTCAATTCCATCCAGAGAGCACTCCCGGACCTCGCGACACTGAATTCTTGTTCGATGTATTCATCAGCGCCATCCAGAAGAGCGTGGCTTCACCAAGTGCATTGACTGAGCCCGTCAGCTTCCCCGGAGGGACTCTTGCAGAAAACAGACGTGCCCACCCCAGAGTAAGCGTTAAAAAGGTTCTTGTTCTTGGTAGCGGTGGTCTCAGCATCGGACAAGCTGGAGAGTTTGATTACTCTGGAAGTCAAGCGATCAAAGCCCTGAAGGAAGAAGGCATCTACACCATCCTCATCAACCCCAACATTGCTACTATTCAAACTTCCAAGGGTCTCGCCGACAAAGTCTACTTCCTACCGGTCAATGCAGATTTCGTGCGCAAAGTCATCAAGCACGAACGGCCAGACGCCATTTACTGTACCTTTGGTGGCCAGACTGCTCTTCAGGTCGGTATCAAGCTCAAGGATGAGTTTGAAGAGCTTGGCGTCAAAGTCCTTGGTACCCCCATTGATACCATTATTACTACCGAGGACCGCGAGCTGTTCGCCAGAAGTATGGAATCTATTGGTGAGAAGTGCGCCCAGTCCGCATCCGCCTCTACCCTCGAGGAGGCAATGGAAGTCGTCAAGGATATCAAATTCCCCGTCATTGTCCGTGCTGCATATGCTCTTGGTGGCCTGGGAAGTGGCTTTGCTGACAATGAAGAGCAACTGCGGAATCTTTGCATGAAAGCGTTTGCTGCAAGCCCCCAGGTCCTTATCGAGAAGAGTATGAAAGGCTGGAAGGAAATCGAGTACGAAGTGGTCCGTGATGCCCAGGACAATTGCATTACTGTTTGCAACATGGAGAATTTCGATCCCCTCGGTATCCACACTGGTGATTCCATTGTTGTTGCCCCTTCGCAGACTCTCTCTGATGAGGATTACAACATGCTCCGAACCACGGCTGTCAATGTCATCCGTCATTTGGGCGTTGTTGGTGAATGTAACATTCAGTACGCTTTGAACCCGTTCTCCAGGGAGTATTGCATCATCGAGGTCAATGCTCGCTTGTCTAGATCGTCTGCGCTTGCCTCCAAAGCAACTGGTTATCCTCTGGCCTTCATTGCCGCTAAGCTTGGCCTCGGTATCCCCTTGAACGAGATCTCCAACTCGGTCACCAAGGTCACCTGCGCCTGCTTCGAGCCTTCGCTTGACTATGTCGTCGTCAAGATTCCCCGCTGGGATCTCAAAAAGTTCACTCGTGTGTCCACCCAACTTGGATCTTCCATGAAGAGTGTTGGTGAAGTCATGAGCATTGGAAGGACATTCGAAGAAGCCATCCAAAAGGCCATCCGTTCCGTCGACTTCCACAACCTCGGGTTCAACGAGACCAACGCGCTCATGTCGATCAAGACTGAATTGCAGACGCCCTCCGACCAACGGTTGTTTGCCATCGCCAACGCCATGCATGCCGGCTACACCGTGGATGATATCTGGGAGTTGACCAAGATTGACAAGTGGTTCCTTCGCAAACTAAAAGGCCTTAGCGATTTCGGAAAGGCCATGACCAACTTCAACGCCACCAGCGTTCCTGTTTCCATGATCCGACAAGCCAAGCAGCTCGGTTTCTCGGATCGTCAGCTCGCCAAGTTCTTGAGCTCCAACGAACTGGCCATCAGACGCATGCGTGTTGAAGCAGGCGTCGTCCCGGTCGTCAAGCAAATCGATACGGTCGCCGCTGAGTTCCCTGCATTCACCAACTACCTGTATCTCTCATACAACGGTTCCGAGAGCGACGTTGACTTCAACGACCAAGGTGTCATGGTTCTTGGTTCCGGTGTCTACAGAATCGGCTCCTCTGTCGAATTCGACTGGTGCTCGGTCAGAACGATCCGAACTCTTCGCGAGCAAGGTCATAAAACAGTGATGGTTAACGTAAGTGATCAAGGACGCTCCTTCCCTTTTTTTTTTTCTGCCCCCCTCCCCCTCCCCCGCCCACCCCTCCAACCTCAACATCTCCGTCAAGGTAACCTGCAAATGAGCTACCACAAGACTGCATCTCGGCAACTGGCTGTCGTGAGACTCCTGCAAGGCTGCCATCAAGCAGTCCTGCAGATTGCATAAGCTTCCATCAATCTATCTCGTCATGCTGGTAGCATGGAAGTCCTTGAGTGATACCCCATCCCAGGACAAGAACTCTCTCTTCGCCAGATTCTTTGATAGTCGAGAAGAACTGGTAGCCACCGCTCAAGACATCTCCCTATCCTTTGCCGATGGTCTGCTAGACGTGTTGAAATCAACAAGCCCTCCTACGATCGAGTACTTTCAATCTCTTTCCCCTGAACCCTAGCTGTCCTGGGGGATCTACGCCATCGTGATGGAGAAAGAAGGCTGTGTTTCTAAACTTAATATTGGTTCTGCTACAGCCATCGGTACCCCAACATACTACGGTGTGAGATCTCGTCTGAAGCAGTATGATGATGGTTTTATGCTCCCCATCTGGGTTAAGGATGTTTTAGAAAAAGGATACAGCATGACCAACAAAGGACTCCTTTATTGGGCTCTCCGTCCAAACGCCCCACTACAACCTACTGCTCGTTTACTCTTCTTTGTCCTGGAAGCTACCTGTCAAGGGAAATTATGGCATGGGCCATATCTGCTTATGGGATAGGCAAAGCCTCGAGTACAGCGGGCTTTGCAGCCACTGTAGTCTGAAGGAAGGAATCAGTGGCGATTTCGAGATGTCTGAGGAACAGCCAAGCGAAGCCTATGCCATGGTGTCGAACGTAATAAATCACCATACTGGCCCTGTCTAGAGAATTGATCCTTTTTGGCGCAGTGATTACAGTTCACACGAGAATAAGGAGGAGAAACAGCTTGCCCTCAAATGAATCAACAGGTCAAATTGGCATTACGAAAAAGGAGACCGATTACGAAGATTATATGACGAGAGCTTGTGAGCGATCGATGAGATCCAGGGCCAATAACCCGGAACGAGCCAAGGCACGTGAGGCCGCGCGTGACGCGGCTATCGTTGAGAGCAAAACCTACCATTGCGATTCTTGTGACATCTCATTTAGCAGGAGGAAAGAAAACCCCACGCCATGCTAGGAAGTCGTGGAGAGCAGAACCTATCGTTGCGAACGTTGCGATATATCGTTCAGCCGAAGTCGGCTTCTTGAGAGGAACATAAGGAAAGCAAACGACATATCAACATCTGCAGTCTAAAAGATGGAATACGCGGGTAGTTTGAGTTATCGGAAGGATCTCGAAGCCCTCGCCAAAGATAGGGAAGAGAAGCGGCGTGCACTCAAAAAAATCAACGGATCCAACTGGCACCTCAAGAAGATGGAGACGGACTATGACGACTACATGACAAGGGCGTGTGAAAGGTCTATCAGAGCAAGGCAGAATAACCCTGAGCGAGCTAGGGCAAACGACGCCGCGCGTCGTAAGGCTGCTCTCGAAAACCAGACTTACCATTGCGATCAATGCAATGCTTCTTTTATTCGCAGGCGAAGTCTTGAGGACCATATGAAATCCAAACGACATGCCGACAGGGAGCTCGAATACCTCAAAACGTTTCTTTTGCAATGTCTGTGGCAGGGGTTTTGATTACAAGAGTAACTATAACCGACATCTGAAGTCCGAGAGCTATATTGGAAATGCCAAAGAAAGTCTCGCAACTGCTGGCGATGCTGAAGCCACCGCCCCGTCCGAATCTGAGAAATCTTCCGAAAACTAAGCCGTCCCCGAAGACTCTCAAACCCCCTCTGCTGCCAGCTCGTCCAATGCCAATCCTACACCTCGTCCTCCTATCCTAGAAGTTCGATCACCTATACTACAAGCTCTGTGACATCTTCCACAGTCACCGCCACAGCTATGTCCCGGATTATCATTGGCCGGGGATATGCTTATTAATCGTATTGCTTTCCCAGTCATTCTTACACGGCATGCTTATCCTCGCTGGGCTATTTTTTACTGGGCTATCATCATTTACTCGACTATTCCCAGCCTCTCAGCCGTTCTTACACCGCGTGATTTGCGGAGCGAAGCGGAGCAATATCTAAGTGGTTGAGAATTCACAGTAAATGAGCAGGAGGTGACCTCGACTGCATTTGGCAGTAGGGGCATAATACCCCCCGATTGGAATAACTTTATGGTAGCGTCAGATGATGTCCAGTATGGGAAGGCATACCCTGATAAAGGAGGCAGGCATAGATTCGGTATTCAATATTGGAAGGTTCATTTCGCCAGAGCACCCTGTTTTGGTAGTTCGCGGGAAAGACGGAAACGGAGATGACCTTCCATAAGGGGACACTAAAGCACGCGAAGAGCTTCATTCAAAAGATGGATTTAACCCTCAGCAATTTTCTATCACATTGAAGCTTCGTGTGCTACTCTCAGCCGTTCTTCCATGGCATGAATATCCATATTCGGGTTATCGTCATTTACTCGACCATCCTTAGCCGCGCAGTCATCCTGATTCGGCATTTTCCTCGCTGGGCCATTTTTACTGGCGGCCATTCTTACTTGCTGTCTCCTCACTCGGGGTATACTTGCTTCCGCCAGCCATCCTCGCGCTATCCTGCTCTACCGGGGTCCCAGCTCGCTCTCTCACCCTAGGGCGCAATTGCCAAGCCTGCCAAGCCTGCCAAGCCTATGAAGATGCCAAGATGCCAAGATGCCGAGCCTAACCACAACATTACCTAATCTTTTGCTTCTGCACCCCCCCCCCCAACCCTTAACCCTCCAGCACTTAATTTGATACACACTACCTTCTAAAAGAAGTTACGCTAACTATAAACAAAAAAAAAGTACAATCCGGAGACAGTCAGCACTGATTACGACGAAGCCGATAGACTTTACTTTGAGAACATCAACCTGGAAACGGTGTTGGATATCTATCAGCTGGAGTCGTCTACTGGAGTCATCATCTCTATGGGTGGCCAGACGCCGAACAACATTGCACTTCCTCTTCACCGGTTGAATGTCAACATCCTGGGAACTTCTCCCGAGATGATCGATACCGCTGAGAACCGATACAAGTTCTCTCGACTTTTGGACCACATTGATGTCGACCAGCCTGCTTGGAAGGAACTGACCAGTATTGAGGAGGCCACCGAGTTCTGCGCCAAGGTCGGATACCCCGTCTTGGTACGACCTTCCTACGTGCTTTCGGGTGCTGCCATGAACACGGTCTATTCAAAGGACGACCTTGCAAGCTACCTTAACCAGGCAGCCGATGTCTCCCGTGAGCATCCCGTGGTTATCACCAAGTACATCGAAAACGCCAAGGAAATCGAAATGGATGCTGTTGCAAAGAATGGTGTCATGGTTGGTCACTTCGTCTCGGAACACGTCGAGAATGCTGGTGTTCATTCTGGAGATGCTACCTTGATTCTTCCACCACAAGATCTCAGCCCGGAGACCGTCAGGCGTATTGAAGAGGCAACTCGCAAGATTGGTAACGCCTTAAACGTTACCGGCCCCTACAATATCCAATTCATTGCCAAAGACAACGACATCAAAGTTATCGAGTGTAATGTCAGAGCATCTCGTTCATTCCCATTCGTTTCCAAGACCATGGGAGTTGATTTGATCGAAATGGCCACCATGGCAATGATTGGAAAGCCCTTCGTGGAGTACCCGCCAGTTAATGTTCCCAAGGATTACGTCGGTGTCAAGGTTCCCCAGTTCTCGTTCTCCCGTCTATCCGGAGCTGATCCTGTTCTTGGTGTGGAGATGGCTTCTACAGGTGAAGTTGCCTGCTTTGGCCGTGACAAGTACGAGGCTTATCTGAAAGCCCTCATCTCTACCGGCTTCAAGCTTCCCAACAAGAACATTCTCTTCTCCATTGGTTCCTTCAAGGAGAAGCTGGAGATGCTGCCGTCAATCAGGAAACTGCACGCCCTGGGCTTCAACCTGTTCGCAACGGCCGGTACTGCGGATTATCTCAAGGAGCACAATCTGCCCGTCAAGTACCTCGAAGTCCTTGCTGGCGAGGAAGAGGATCTCAAGTCTGAATACTCTCTTACTCAGCACTTGGCCAACAACCTGATTGATCTGTACATCAACCTGCCGTCCAGCAACAGGTTCCGACGTCCAGCAAACTATATGAGCAAGGGTTACCGAACACGTCGTATGGCCGTCGACTACCAGACACCTCTTGTCACCAACGTCAAGAACGCGAAGATCTTGATCGAGGCCATTGCTCGCCATTACGCGATGAGCGTGCATAGCCTCGATGCCCAAACGAGCTATCAAGCTGTTACCCTGCCAGGTCTCATCAACATTGCAGCTTTTGTGCCGGGACTCGCAAACCCTGACTCGCCAGACTTCCAGTTGGTGACCAAGGCGTCTATAGCCAATGGCTTTAGCATGGTCCGCATCATGCCAGTCGGCGTGGATAGCTTTGTCACTGATTCGCAAGCGCTGAGAACCGCCCAGCACAACTCCTCCAAGGGCTCATACTGCGATTACAACCTCTCTGTTGCGGCAACCTCTACCAACTCGGACCAGATTGGCCAAATCACCGGAGAAGTGGGCTCGCTCTTCATCCCCTTCAACCATCTGTCTGGAAACATCAACAAGGTTGCAACGGTTACTTCTCACTTTGCTTCTTGGCCAACCAGCAAACCAATCATCACGGATGCCAAGGCAACTGATCTAGCTTCGATCCTCCTTCTTGCCAGTCTCCACAGCCGCAATATCCACGTCATGAGCGTTACTAGCAAAGAGGATATCGGCTTAATTGCGCTTAGCAAGGAGAAGGGATTGAAGGTGACCTGCGATGTCTCCATCTACTCCCTCTTCCTCTCCACTGACGATTTCCCTGGTTGCACATGCCTCCCATCGAAGAAGGACCAGGATACTCTCTGGGAGCATTTGGATACGATTGACGTGTTCTCTATTGGCAGCCTTCCATATCAGGTTGCCGTCGATAAGGCTACTCCAGCTGTGGGCATCGAGGACGCGCTCCCTCTGCTTTTCACCGCGGTTTCTGACAAGCGCATGACTGTTGAGGATGTTACCTCCAGACTGTATGACAACCCCAAGAGAATCTTTGAACTCCATGACCAGCCAGACTCCTCTGTAGAGGTTGAATTTGACCGCCCTTATATGTTCCAGGGCCATGGCGCCTGGTCACCGTTCGCTGGCAAGACTCTCAAGGGTTGTGTCCGACGGGTTACGTTCCAAGGCAAGACTTCTTGCTTGGATGGTGAGTTGATGCCAGATGCTGCCAAGGGTGCGGATATGTCCACTCATCGAATAGCACCACCTGCGCCAGCGTCGCCCGCAGTGAAGGAGCTTCCCCCCTCTTCTCCTCGCCCCGACAGCGCCCTCGCGAGACGGATGTCTATTTCGAGCACACCGCTCGCTCGCCAGTCGAGACTCAAACCAGCAGTTGACGGACACGCTGCACCCACAACTGTAGACGAGCTCCCTCTCTACACATATCCAACTCACATCTCCCCCTCGTTGCAGCAGCTCCTTTCGCAGTCTGCCTTCAAACAGAAGCACATTCTGTCCGTCAGCCAGTTCAACCGCACTGACCTCCACCTTTTATTCACGGTTGCGCAGGAGATGCGCTTGGGTGTGCAGCGTCACGGTGTCCTCGACATCCTAAAGGGCCGCGTCCTCACGATGTTGTTCTTCGAGCCCTCCACTCGCACCTCGTCTTCGTTCGACGCTGCTATGCAACGCCTCGGTGGTCGAACCATCCCCATTGCCACCGAGCACTCGTCAACCCAAAAGGGCGAGACGCTCCAAGACACTGTACGCACTGTGGGCTGCTACAGCGACGCGATTGTGATCCGCCACCCCGAGGACAGCAGCGCAGCCACTGCCGCCAAGTTCTCCCCCGTGCCTGTCATCAACGGCGGCAACGGCAGTCTCGAGCATCCAACGCAAGCCTTCCTTGATCTCTTCACTATCCGCGAGGAACTTGGCACCGTCAACGACATCACCATCACCTTCACGGGCGATCTGAAATACGGGCGCACCGTCCATTCGCTCGTCAAGCTCCTCCAGTTCTACGACGTTCGGGTCCAGCTTGTCTCCCCCAAGGCCCTCGCTATTCCCGAGGAGGTAAGACAGCAGCTCGTCGCGTCGGGCCAGCTCATTCTCGAGTCGACTGAGCTCACTCCAGAGATCGTGGCACGGTCAGATGTGCTTTACTGCACCCGTGTGCAAAAGGAGCGCTTCCAAGACCTGGACGAGTACGAGAAGTTAAAGAATACCTTTGTCATTGACAACACTGTACTTAAGCACGCCAAGAGCCAAATGATCGTCATGCATCCTCTTCCTCGCAACCAGGAGGTTTGCGAAGAGGTTGACTTTGACCAGCGGGCGGCTTATTTCAGACAGGTGAGTTTCTTTCCCCTGCCCCGTCTCTCTTTTATCCCTATACTAACGTTTTATTCGTTCTTGCTACAGATGAAATACGGACTCTACTGTCGCATGGCATTACTTGCTTTGGTCATGGCATCGTGATGGCGGGTCTCTTTACGTTTTTTGTCCCATATAGACGAACATTTTTCTCGCTTTTTCTCGCTTTTTGGCAACGCACCCAAAAGTTTTGTTGTTTCGCCGCGTCGAGCTTTGTTCTATATTTCCTTTTTTCCCTTTTTTATTTATAAGCCTCGCTTTTCCCAAGACCACTTTTATTTAGCAATGCAGAGATTCCAATAGATAAACAGTAGGCATAATATCTTGGTCTATGTATGATTATGGATATGGTGTGTGTTGTGTTTTCCGTGTATTATATTTTTTTTATGATTTTATGTGTTATGTGTGTTATGTGTTACGTCATTTTTTTTTTTTTTTTTTTCGTCTTTTTTCTTTTGGGCGCGTTTTGCCTGCATTTCCTCGGTTTGGGGTGGTTTGATCTGATTTGCATTGGCTTTGGCGTTTTCTGTTTTCTGTTTTATTTTTGTTTTATATTCCCCTCGGTCTGCATCCCTCATCTGCATTTGCCTGGCGTCTTCTTTTATGGTCTTTGGAGGGGATATATGGACAATGGTACATGTACAATATGGTATATCATGGGCGGGTTACGGGAGTTGGGAATAGACACAAAGCACATTCATTGCTTTGTACAAAATAACTTAATCAAGGAAGACCTGACAATCGATATTGTCTTGTTCTTTGTTTAATATTCACTGAGCTTTCATTCTCTATGTTCTTTCTTCTACTGCGCTGTTTTGAAGGCTACCTGAATATTGCCATACAAAGCTGACAATGGTGGTACTGCTACATGGTTGCAAGTAAGCATTCATGATATTCTAGGTTCTACGGGCCTGATTACTATGTACAACTTTAACTTAGAGGAATATGGACTGGGAATCGTTGACCCTTTGATCAATGTTTTTCACTGATGACTACTCGGTAATTCTATCTCAAAATCCTGTTCTTGGCGTAGGAATAAGCTACTATACGCTAGCCGATTCCAGAATAGCGTGGTGTATTATTAACAGCAACCAAATCACATGACCTTATTCCCCAAATGGAAGTTGCGGCTCTTCCCATGTCGAGTTTTCTATCTCTTTGACGTTTCAAACCGTCAAAGATATTCATCCTCCTCATCATTTCATTGTTATACGTTATTAACTAACAATGCTGGAGAAACCATCTTCTGTTGCACTGGCTCTGGCCCCTGCCCCTGCCACCCGCCACGGGCGGCTTCACTCTGCAGCCTCAGCCACCCAACAACAGACAACGACTGGCCACTGCATTGGACAGCAGCACGGGTTAAGTCGCGTTGAAAGGAAGTGTAACCACAGTCTGACCTGCTCGGTTATTCGCCCGTCTACTGCAGTTCCTTTGTTTCAGGCGGGCTGAGCTTCTCCTTGCCCCGCCAAGCAAGCACAATCCTTGCTAATTATGATGCCCCGCTGCTGGCTAATGGCTAATCCTCCGCCGATCGGGCTTGAAACCGCCGTGCCTGTCCCTGGCGATACCCATGGCACTTCGACAGGGACAGAGGCATTATTATTATTTGCCGGCGAGTTATATCTGTGTGATGCCCAACACTTGGGCATGCCGCCCTTTGTAAGGAGGTAGGATGACTGTTTAACTGCAAGGTGCATGTTTCATTTGTTTCGACCACAACCAACCGCTTGTTCATCCAATTGCGTATCTGCCGAAACGCTTTTTGCCAGCACTTCTACCTAAGGATACATCCTTCTGAACACAAAGAAAGCACTGCGCTTGAAACCCTGCTACGCTAGTACAGAGCCGGGTACTCGCGCTGCAGCTGCGCACTATTTTTATTTTTTGCTGATGGAGACATCAGGGATCATCCACATCCTTTCATTCGGGCTGAGCTAGCTTGAGCTAAAGAAAGAATCGCGGGGGCCAATTCTTAGATAAATCAAGTTGGATCCCCTTTCTTCTTTTCACTTCACTATTATTTTTCATTCAAACTATTATTCTCTCTGCCATAAATATATCATTCTAGCCTGTTCTTCCTTTCTTCACTTCTCACTATTCTTCTTGAATCTGCATTCACTATCTCTCCGCAGCCATTTACAAGCCGCTTTTCTTGTTGCTATAAATAGTCAAGGGTGCCCGGCGCTACTCTTGACCTTTTCCTTGTTATTTTGGCAGTTGATTTTTACTCTTTTACAACTGTTTTCTAATCTCAGATTTACATATAACCCGATCTCTTGGAATAATTATCGAGCAACACATATACCTACCCAATACTGCCCGTCATGACAAAGCACGGCTCTCATAATCGGCTCGCAAAGCTCGCATTCGCTGCCTCGCTGATTACTACCGCCCTTGCAACGCCCCTAGATCCCACTGGACTACTACGCAGAGCTGACTCGCCAAAGGTTGATACCCAAGAGGCTACGGAGTGCAAGCTTGACCCGAAATCTTTTGGTGCCTCGGTCGAAGGTGTTTCGGTCAATAAGGCTGGCGATGTATATGCTGTTGATTTCCACGGTAACGCTGAGGTCAAGGAGGGAAAGACGCCCGACACTATCGGCTTCTTTCACAAGGTAGAGGGAGGAGTGGGGGGTGTGATGAGCCAGACGCCCTTTATTATTCCTCAGGGTGATGCGAAAAAGCCACCGTTCCTTGCGGGTTCGAGATTCGTCAAGGGCGGTGCGAACATTCTTGTAGCAGGTTAGTATTTGCAGCATTTCGCCATATCAAGGCTTCTACTAACGAGCTCACTCCTCTAGATGCCCAGAATAAGCGCGTCATGTCTGTAGATGTCAACACCAAACAATCCACCGTCTTCTGCCAGGACCCCGGCATGCTTCAACCAAACGACATCTCCATCTCCACAAAGAAGGACTGCTTGATCTACCTTTCTGGCCAAAACTACACTGTTTCCACCGCCGGCAAGGACGGCGACATTTGGACCTGTGACGGCAACAAAGCCACCAAGTTCCCCGCGGATATCCTCAAGGAGGCGAACATCCATCGGACCAACGGCATTGAAGCAGACCCTACCGGCGAATTCCTCTATGTCACCTCCGTCACCAACAAGGAAGCCGGCGTCGTCACGGACCTCAAAATCTTCAAGTTCGCCCTCGACAAGGCGACGGGCCACATCCGCGAGGAGAAACCCACGCTCTTCCACCACTTCCAGAACGAAGCCAAGGGCACGGATCTTGACGGCATGCGCACGGATGTGGATGGCAATTTGTACGTTGCGCTTAACGCCGGTGGACGCATTGCCAAGTTGAACAAGGAGGGCAATTTAGTTCAGTATATCAACACGCCGGCGCTGACGGGGCCGAGTAATTTGGAACTTGGTGGAAAGGATGGCAAGACCCTGTTTGCGGTTGGGAAGTGCAAGGATGCGAGTAAGGGGAAGGGGTGTGCAGTTATGGCTCCTGTTGATAAGCCAGGTAGGGCGTTTGAGTCGCTTAATGGGCGGAAGTGACTAGATGGTAGTGATGATGATGATTCTTGTGGTGCTGATGGTGCTGAGCAAGATGGCGATGGTAGCGGAGGTTCTGGCGGTGGTGAGGAAGGGGTGGCTCCTTCGTTGAGGCCTACTATTTTGGTTCCCTTGGTTTGTTTTTGGTTTGGGATGGCTTTTATTGGGTGAAGCTAGATGGGTGGGTGGTGCATGTATGTTTTCTCCTCTACTTTGGATAATTTCAATATGTTTTGCAAATTTGCGTTGGTGTGCGTTGGTCACTGGTGTTCAAGAAATGGGGTTTATTGGTTTTCCTGATGTGCCACTTTGGTCCTTGTTAGATAGATACCCGATTACAAAGAAAGCCCAAGTCTGCTGAAGATTTGATAAAAGTGTGATAAACTATATTCTCCGTCGTTGTCCCCATAAATGGTATAGCTCCATATCACTTCAATACGAAAAAAAAAGAGATGACATGTGCATTGAACACGAATTCCACCATTCGTCCGTGATTATAGCAACTGTTGAAGACGTCGACGAATTCTTCATAATCACCCACAGAATCCTCACCACTAATTCACTCCAGAGCATTCCTATACACATTAAACCTTCGAGGTTTAGTTAGCTTTAACTCCCGCATCCTCCAAAATCATATCCGCGCCCTTCTCCGCAATCGCATACGTGGTGGCTTGCAGATGCGAGCTGATATGAAGCGGCATGATGCTGGCATCTACTACGCGCAGTCCCTTGACGCCATATACTCGTAGGCGCGCGTCGACGACGCCGTCTTCTATACCTTTGTGCCCGCCCATGGAGCAGGTGCCGATTGCTAGAGGACAAAGTTAGATGATGGGGAGGGGTGGTGGAATTGGTGGGAAAAACGAAAAATGGAGAAAAGGGGAAAGGGAAGACTAACGATGATAATCCGAGACCGTTTGACTCTTGACGAAACTGCGGAACCCATCTTCGTCGTCACCATGGCCGTCTTTGGCATCAGTAGTGGCTCGAGGAGGGAGGACTCTGGAAAGCACAAGGCGGGAAAGCGGCTCAGTAGAGAATATCCTGTCACCAAACCTCTGCGCCATGGTCATGACGTCGACATCAAGCTCGCCGCCAGATCCAAGATAGTAATTTGGATTGATGACCGGCGGCTCGTGTATAGAAGCTGGTTTTGCGTCTTTCATTGGCGCGATGTGTATCGATCCTTTGGAAAAGGGGTATTGCAGGATCTGTAGGAGAGTTGCGTACTTTTTAGACGGATCGGATTGGAAAAAGGGGCTCCAGTTGCCCGTGTCAAAGATATATTCGACTTGCCCTAGTCGCTGGGCTGGGTGGAAGCGACGGGCGAGTATTGATTGGCGGGGGCTTGGGTCCCCTGCGCGGTCTGCCTTCGAGGATAGTTCTGCTAGCTGTTCGGCTGATAGAAAGTGATGGAGTGAGATATAGGCGACTGAGGCTGCGAGGTTGGCTAGAGGACCTGTTTTAAAATTCGCGTATTCTTTTTCGGCGGCTTCAGCTAGGGTGCGGTTGAATTTCAGATCGTCTAGAGACTCTACCGATGGCACGACTTCGTAGACCGCCATAGTCACTACATAAAGATAAATTAGAGGCGAAATTATAATACACTGCAGGTCATTGAAGACTTGGTCTCACTCATGTGCTCCTGCAAATTTTCCCCGACGTTTTGGTTGCTGACTTTGACGGGGATACCTGCGTCTTTGAGGACCGACGGGCTTCCGATACCAGATAGCTCTAAGAGTTGGGGAGATTGCACACTCCCAGCAGAGAGAATCACTTCCCTAGATGCGTTTGCAATGTAATCCTCGTCATCGTACGAGAACCTGACTCCTTTTGCCAGCCACCCGCCGTTTTCCTCTTCGATGAGGATCTCAGTGGTTAAAGCATTTGTCAGAAGGAATAAATTCGGCCTTGCCGAGTTTTGACGATAATATGCCGTTGCGGAGTAGCTCCTTGTCCGGTTTAGATGGTCTACAGAACCTAACATGTTCCACCAGCCCACATTTGAGCCGGCCAAGCTGTCATGGCCCATCTTAACCCCAAGACTGTTTATGGCTTGCTGAAAGTACGAACCAGAGGGCCAATATTCAAGGCTGTGAACAGTCTGTACAGGGCCACTATCACCGTGGAACCTGGGATCGAAAAAAGAATTATATTGCTCCTGGTGAGAGCAGCTGGGCTCAGAGAAGGATTCGCTCTTCTTGAAATAGGGCCTATAGATTGTAGGACGAAATTTAGCTGTCCAGCCGGTCACGATCGAAGATACTTCACACCGTCAACATTATCAAAAAATACTCTACACACAGTAGACTTTCCCACCCCCAACCGGGGTTCCCTAGTTCTTCCCAAGCGTCATAGTCCTCTCGGTTCCCTCTAGTCCATGCCATGAAGTTCAGCGCGCTGGTCCCTCCAAGGACTTTCCCCCGAGGCCAGGGGACCTTGCGCCCGTCGAGACCAGGCTGCACGGTGGTTTCAAATTGCCAGTCATATCTGGTGCCGATGGTTTGTCCGAATTTGCCTGGAATGTTGATCAAGGGCTCGTCAAAGGCAGCAGGCCCAGCTTCAATTACGCCGACTTTTAAATGGGGTACTTCACTCAGACGGGCTGCCACTGCGAGGCCAGCTGTGCCTCCACCAATAACAATATAGTCGAAGTTGATTCCGGAGAATTCTAATGGGGTGATAGATGGGATGGCCATGGCTGGTTGACTGGGCAGTATCAAAAGTCAGATTGGCCAAGCGCGGAGGGCTTAGTTGATGCCGCTGTGATCAATATACTAGCGAGAGGTTCGAAAGTCAGGGAAACAAAAAGGCGGGAGTGAGAATGTTTAAAAGACATCATTGTTACCCATGCCTTGCTAGCGGAAGTAACGACATGCGCTCACAGCTCGGTGGAGGTTGTACATGTCCGACCAAGCAGACGGGCAGTGCGTGCATACACCCATGCAGCTTGATTACTGAGAAACCGAAGCCGTTGAGACTCGGTGCCGCTATTGTTCATTATTAGTTAAATAGCTACATGTAGTAGCCTGCCGATGCTGCCATATATTAAACGATTAGTACCCCTGATGCATGAGTCTAGGAAACTGGACTAAGCCCCAGAGATGCAAGCAAAACGAAAAGACATCATAGACAGCAAGCTATCACTTTTCATTAGCCGGCTGCCGTAGTGCTCTTCATACCAAGCATTGAGCTAGTTAACAATCTGTTGAGGAATTGTTGAATTATATCCATCTGTTTCATCATCGAAGGACGGGCGCGAAATGGAAACTATCAAAGGTCACATGAGACACTGCTGAGTCATGCCGAACATCGGCATCGCATTCCCGGCCGTTATTGGCGGCATCAAGTTGTCAACCCCTTAACAGCAGCAATGTTTGCGGATTGAATGGTTCTCAAATTTCCCATGGCACTGCCTTGAGATCCGTGGATAGTAAATGATATCCGCGCCTTGTCCCTGGCATGTGGAAGTTCCTAGCAGCCCCCGCGGGGCCTAGGGGTATCTCTCCGCTCTCCGCCAGCCGAGCCCGGCTCTTCTCGTCGACTGCATGTTGCGCGAAACAGAAAATACACGAGGGGGGATATATCAAGGAACGCGAGGAACAAGGCCAAAAGTGGAATTCTGGCTCGCAAAATGAAAACGAACCGGCGGTCATCGCCATCAAGAATGCGACCTTCTACCGCCAGTATCCCTCCGCCGGCCAACCCCAGATCCACAACCCTCCGCTATTTCCCAAGACGACCTTTTACCTTCAATCCTCAGTCACTCCAAAGCCTCCCGCTAACCTCCCCCGGGAACATTGGGTTGTGATCGGTTCGTCAGACAAATCAAATTTCCTGGACGTTCTTCGCGGCCGCTTCATCTGCACCCCGCCAGCTGCGCGGTCCTATCCGTATCTTACGACGCATAAAGCACCGGCTGATGCGATCCAATATGTTGGCTTTAGTAGCAGCCAAGGCCTCAGCGCTAAGGGCATCCGTGGCTCGCACATGAGCGCGAGGTACGAGAGTAGAAAAGAGATAACGGATTTTACGCTTCTTCAGTATTTGAATGGTCAGACATCGCTGAACCCGCTGGAGGAAGAAGTAGTGGAAGACGAGGAAAGCAATAAACGGTTAGGACAGATTCTGCGAGATTTAAAGTTGCAGGATCATGTAGATATGCCCGTGTCGAATTTGAGTAACGGGCAAACAAGACGGGCGATGATTGCGGAGGCGCTGGTTAAGAATCCAGAGGTCCTTATTGTAGACGAACCTTTTAGTAAGTTGTTTCCTCAGTTACCGCTCTACCTACAGAGTATAGTAGTATAGAAACGCCATGCTCATCATTGTATAGTGGGCATGGATCAGCAGGCCGTTCCAGCATTATCCCGTCTATTGTATCAGGTCACGTTAAGCGGTGCGCCCCGTATGGTTCTGGGATTAAGACCGCAGGACCCGATCCCGTCATGGGTCTCTAAAGTAGTCGTTTTGGGGCAAGACAATACTATTGCTCTTCAAGGCGACTACGGGGAAGTATTCGGCTCTCTAAAGCTGTGGCAAGCCGTGGCTTCTCGTAGGGTCAAACCCCTTTCCGTCAAGGGATCCAGTGGAAATAGATCCCAGTCCGGGCAGCTTGAGCTGCTTCCCCGGAACAATAAAGAAGAGGAGGAATACAAATCCTTGTCATTGCAGCAGCAGAAAGAATATGATGGATTAGAGAAATTACGTGAACGTGGCCAGTTCGACGCCCACGCCCACGTTTTATCTGAACTAGACATCCTTCCCAAACAACCAAAAAGGCTAGAGAAAAGGATCCCCCCCTTCGGCGAGCCAGTCGTGGAAATGGACGGCGTCCACGTACAATACGGCGACAAGGTGGCCTTGGGCGACTGGACACAAGAAGTCAACGGCGAGAAGAAGCAAGGACTATGCTGGCAGGTCCTCCGTGGACAGCGCTGGGGTATCTTCGGCCCCAACGGCTCCGGCAAGACAACCCTCGTCTCCCTAATAACCTCCGACCACCCTCAAACATACTCACAGCCCGTAAAGCTATTCGGCCGCTCCCGCCTCCCCGAACCAGGCAAGCCAGGCATATCCATCTTCGATCTCCAATCACGTCTGGGACACTCCTCCCCGGAAATCCACAACTTCTTCCCCGGACGCCTCTCTATCCGCGCCTCCCTAGAATCCTCCTGGGCAGAGACCTTCATCTCAAAGCCAAACCTCACCCCGCAAGCCAGCCTGGACATCGACTCAGCCCTGCGCTTCTTCGAGGCAGATCTAAACCCGGACTTCGTCCCCTGGTCCCAGACACCCACCACTCGATCTCTAGCATGGGCCAACACCATCACCTTCTCCACCCTCTCCGCTGCCCAGCAACGACTAGTCCTCTTCCTCCGCGCCCTCCTCCACAAACCCGATCTAATAATCCTCGACGAGCCCTTCTCCGGCATGTCCCCCTCCCTCCGCGACAAATGCCTGCACTTTCTCGAAGTTGGCGAGCAGCGCCTGCCCTCCACGGGGACCAGGAACTGCAACTCGCCCGACTACGTTGAGGCATGGAACCTGCCTCCACTATCCCCTTCTAGCGGGGTACCACGCCATGTCGGCATCGCCGACGACCAAGCGCTAATCGTCATTAGTCATGTCAAAGAGGAGATTCCGGAGATTCTGAATCGGTGGATGCGGCTGCCGACGCCCAGTGGTGGTTCGGTTGTTGGGGATGGCCAGACCAGCGACGGCGAGGCCGTTCTCGATTTCAGAATGGGCACATTGGATGAGCATCAGACTGTCGCGGATGATCTGTGGGGGAAAGTTTGGGAGTCGGAGCCGGCGCCACGGCGCGTGCGGGAAGAGACGCAGGTAGGAGGAGGGGGGGATGTGCGTACAGCTGATCTTATTTGGCCGGCGACGGTTGGGAAGGCTGTTGCTTAGATGGGTTGGGTGTTGGTAGCGTGAATGGGAGGGGATCGAGGTATCGATGTGCTTTTGAGGACAAAAGTGAGAGGGCGAGGGGGATTGGTTCTTTACGGATTTGGGGATATTGGGAGAATATAAGTTACAAATCTACGATTTAGCGGGCGTTTATCTGTTTGTTAGATTGGATTGTTAGAATTTTGGTTGAATATGTATTTTGTATAGATTATGGTCAAAAATAGACCACTGCACAAATAGCATGGATTAAAACTAGAAAAAGGGAAAAGGGACCTGACATATAGATAATGTTCTCATTTCGCAATGGAAAAAAAAAACTAAGAGAAACGAATAACGGTAGAAATGGGATATCGAAGAGACTATACAAATATGAAAAGGCGTCGCTAGATTTCACGTATGAATGAAATAGCCAGATTGGGTAGCTGGGATGTAGGGAAAAAAGAACCAGCTTTCCTTCCACACCACTCCAATCCTGCGCAAATCCAAGAACCAAAGAACATATACAAGTCACATAATATAGGCTAATCAAAACCAAAGCAAACACCATTAAATGGTGGCAAACCCACGGCTACCCACTAGGAAACCGCAGAAGCCGGACTCCCCCTCCTCACCCCCCCACCAGGCAGCCCAGCCCCGACCAAATCGCCAAAATCCACGCCAACCTCCAACAACAGCGCCGCGTGCTCATGCACCGTCTCCAAGCAGCCCTGCCAGACGGCACTTTCGGGCTCAACGCTGCTCAGCTGCCGGGCCAGCACGGCGTTGAAGCCGTCCAGATGCTGTTTGGCCCATTTGATGCAGGCGCTGGTCATGGGCGCGGGGAAGCATTGCTGGTAGATGGCGATGGTGTTTTTGATCAGGGTGAAGTAGACGTAGGAGATTTGGAAGATGTAGAGACGTAGATCGCCTTCGAAGACGCATTGGCTGGGCATGGGTTAGTAAAGAATATATAAGAGAGACGGTGGGGGAAGGGGGATGTACCGAGCGCGTTTAGTGATAACTTCTGTCCTGGCGTGCAGGAAGGCTTCGCGTGCTCTATCGTCAAACCCCAAGCGAGCAAGCCAGGCAACGTTCGTTTTCGTAGCCAGGAGGAACGAATGGGTGTCCACCAATGTTCGGAGAATGGTCTCCGCAAGCTTAGTGGCTCGTTCGTCAATTTTCGAGAGAATAATATCCTGGGCTGTTAGGTTTCCCTTGATGCTCTTCGCAAGCTTTCGCAGCTGTTCAACCCGCGCTACCGCGTCGTCGAAATGCTGGAGCGCGGTGTCAATGTCAAGTTCATCCAGCTGGCCCTCAACCCATCGCATATTCTGCTGCTTCCCGTCGACATCAATCAACACGTCGAGCTTATCTCGGGACGAATTCCTACTGTCAAAAATTTGAGAGCTTCTGGAAAGAGACAAGCTACTGTTTGAGGCCTCTGGGGTCTTGGTATTGGTCTCGGTTTCCGTGCGCATGAGCTTCCGCAAATCTTCAAGCGTCTTCCGGAACGTCATGAGAAGGTCGTTCTTGGCGACGTTGTTGCGTTGATCGCTGCGATATGTAAAAGACTTCTGACCGTATCGGATATTGACAGCATTTGGAATTCCCCTTTCCTCAGCGTCCTCGCTGACCCCATTTGCGCCCATACTAGCGGCAAGATCAATCATATCAATATCCTGCAATGGCCAACACTCCTCTGCAACGAGTTTTGTGGGAGCAGGACCTTTCATATGCTGGCTGTTTGGGTCAACTCGTTTTCGCTTCTTCGCGGCCACAAGCAGATGATCGTTGAGCAGGACAAGATGGACGGGGCGTTTCGGTTTCCACGTGGCGGAGTCGAGCTCAACCCACTGCCCGGTCTCGAGGACGATGTGGCGACCGGGTATTGCGGGTAGGAACTTTTGCGACCTCTCAACAGTCTTCCACAGGGTCTGGAGTTGGACATTCCACATGCTTTCGAGGTTGGCGACGGAGCTGCGGTTTGGATGTCTTTTGGGGGTAGTGTCATCGAAGCCTGGAGCAATGGGGTTGGAGCCATTGGTAGCGCTCGCCTGGCCCAGGGCGGTAGTTAGCTCGGACATGAGACCGCGAAGGGTATTCATCTCGCCCTTGAGCTTCTCGGCCTCTTTACTGATCTTGATGAACTGGGTGCGGTTCCGGTAGACATTTTGTTGTAGATCGGTGGATGTTCTGTTTTTGAGCTTCCGGAGCTGGTCCTGGTATTCGCGGATTTCTTGTTCAGAGGCATTTGCCAGAATAGTCGTGACATCTATGGGATTTCTTAGTATATCAAACTGGGATGATGTTTATATCAAGACGTACATTTATCGACGGGCAGAGTTGGATCTCTCAGCGCACTGGGATCAACCCGCAATGGCTGGTTTGCGTTTGGCAGCGGCTCCCTGCCAGGGACTACCTGCACAGGAGCACCAAAGGCACCAGGTCCCGCAGGCAAGCCAGGGATGGGGGGCGCATCGAAGTTGGGCAGCTGGTTGTACCTAGTGGAGTATCTGCGTTTGACGAGGTCGGAGGTAGCGCCACTGGCCTGTGTCTTTCGCGGGGGAGAAGCAGTGTGTGCATTGGCAGCCGGACCAGCAGCACCAGCACCAGCAGCACCAGCTGAGGAAGAAGAGGCAGTGGGAGGTCTGTTGGAGCTGGATGAAGGGGCGGAGCGAGGGTCCGAGATGGGTTTGGGGGCGGAGATCTGGGGGCGGCGGCGGGACTTGCTGCGGAGGGTGAGGCCTCGTCCGTCCATGGCGGCGGAGGGGATGTCAACAATGTCGCAGACAGTGTAGGATCAATGCCTGGAGTATCTTGTAGATATCACCGTTGTCTGTCTATATCGGATGTTGTCTTGTATCCCCCCTTGGTGTTATCTTGGCGGGCTGCGGCTCTGCGGCGGCTGAGTCAGCACGCAGCTCCAAAAAAATGAGAACGAAAAGAAAAGAAATCCAGCAAAAGGAAGACAGCAACAGATCAGAATACAGCCAGCCAACAGGGTCATTTATTAAAGATAGATCTATTCAAGACAGCCATTACATCCATTGTCTTGTCGAGTTATCTACCCTCCCTCCCAGCTAAGGATTGGTTCTGTTGTATCAAATCCATTTCCTTCCTCCATCCCGGCAACCGTCTTCACCCGGCAATAGAATATCCTCCATCATCACCAACATCACATATCTCCAACCAATATGCGGACAACAACCATAGTGGCTGCCTCGGCTGGCACCATCCTCACCGGCTTCCTGGGTGTGTATTTGTCATATATCTCTGTAACTACCATTTATTATTTGCATCCATCTGTTAACACAACAGTGCTAGCCTACGCCATCTACTTCGACTACAAGCGACGCGCCGACCCCGAATTCCGACGGAACCTCAAGCGTGACAACCGGCGACTGGCGCGGGCAGTGCGCGAGGAGACAGAGGCCCAGGGAGCCCGGCAAATTGCCGAGATCAAGCAGACAGTCGACGAGGCCAAGGAGGAGGGCTTCCCGGCCGACCCAGAGGCGAAGGAGGCATACTTTATGGGCCAGATAGCCCAGGGCGAACAATTAGCTGCAAATGGTATCCCGCACCTTTACCTTCACAACTGGACTGTGTATTCCTTTCTTTTTTTGGTGGTGGGTTTCTGACTGATGATTTCGGAATGTAGGATCTTTGAACCTCGAGGCGGCGCTGTGCTTCTACCGGGCGCTCAAGGTGTATCCGCAACCCAAAGACCTGATTGCCATCTACGACAGCACGGTGCCCAAGGATGTGCTGGAGATTCTGGCGGAGATGGTGGGCTATGACACGACGTTGCAGCTGGGCTCGTTCACGGGGGGCGGAGGCAGCAGCAGCGGGGCAGAGCATGTAGAATAGGGAGGGGAGGGTATATATTACGGCTGTAAAAGGTGTATATGTGACTTGACTGACTGACTGTCTGTCTGTCAGTCTGTCTGTCTGTTTTCCTTGGCCCTCATTTCTCGCATGTTCACACACACACACCTATTTTAACAGCATTGATTGATGGTGGGCATTCTTGGAACTCATGATTTCTGTATTTTTTTTTCTTTCTGTATCTGTCTCTCCTCTGTTTTTTTACCTCATAAATCTGTATATTATCAGCTCATGAATGTACACCCGTGATTATTCATCCGTCCGAATAGAGTCTTGTTTAGACTGTTTTGGCCCGTGGAACCCGGCCGACTATCACTGCTCAATCCGCCAATAACATCCTCCACACAGCAAAGTTTGACAGTTGAATCTCGATATCTAGATCAGATGTCAGAGTGAAGTTGTTTATGAGTTTCATCACCACCACACTTGTTATCGTCACCATGGCTTGTATAGAATAACTAACCTCCTTGGGAATACATGTAATAATCAATAATGGAAGACTGCTGCCATGGAGTATAATACCAGGAATAGGGGCTGCTGGAACGAAACAAGCCAAGGCGCCATGGTTGCTGGGCGTGCTTGGGCAGTCGAATCCAGCGCATTGGCGGCGGGCACTGGTTGGTTAAGAGCGAACAGGAGCCACAGATGAGGATATTATTAGGGGAATTAAAGGGAATTATCCCTTGATATATAAGAAGGCTCTGCCCCCAGACACCGGGGGGGGAACTGTTACACTGTCTTTCTCTCTCTCCCTTCTTTCTTTCTCTCTCTCCGCGCTGTGTCTGTCTGTCTATCTTTCTTTCCCTTCATCTTCTTCTTCCTTTTATTATTCCTCAGTCTCTCTTTCTCACTCTCTTTAATTAATTATTTATTATTATATATATCTGACTGCCACAACCTTCAATTCACTCCTCTTCCTCCTCTTCCTCTCCCCATTGCCCCGACAGCAACAAGTGTCGCCCATCTAACCTCCTCCTCCCATCATGACTCTCGTATGTATTATATCAAATAAACTGATCTACCCTTTACCCTCTTTTATTCCCAGCTAACCTCAATTCTCCTGTCAGATTCGCGTGTTTACCGCCCTCTTCGCCCTGCTCTCCTCCACCGTCCTCGCCGTCACGCCAATCAAGGTAGAGGGCTCCCAGTTCATCAACGCTGCCACCAAGAAACGCTTCCAGATCATCGGTGTCGAGTATGATATAATATATATCCCTCCATATCATCAAGAACCAGTCAATACTAACTAATACTCACCAGCTATCAACCTGGTGGTGCTTCTGCCTACAACGAAGAGAACAAATCAGACCCCCTCAGCGATGGCGATATCTGTCTCCGTGATGCCGCTCTTCTGCAGCGCCTAGGTGTATGTATATTATTATTATTATTATATCCTATTCATATATCATTCCCTCTAAAAGCAACACAAAATAGGTCAACACTATTCGCATCTACAACCTCAACCCTGGCCTCAACCACGATCTCTGCGTCTCTATCTTCAATGCTGCCGGTATCTACCTCATCCTCGATGTCAACTCCCCCATCGCCCACGAAAGCTTGAACCGTGTCGAGCCTTGGACCACCTACCACAAGGGCTACATGGAACGTGTCTTTGGCGTCATCGAGGCCTTCAAGGACTACCCCAATGTCCTCGCCTTCTTTGGTGGAAACGAGGTCATCAACGAAGACGCTGTCAAGCAGGTTCCTGCCTACATTCGGGTACGTTATCCTAATAACCTATGTATAAACACCGCATTAACTGTTTAGGCCGTCCAACGTGATATGAAACAATACATTGCCAATCACTCTCCTCGTCCTATCCCCGTTGGATACTCTGCTGCTGATATCCGTGACATCCTCGCTGATACCTGGGCCTACTTCTCCTGCAATATCGAGGATGACCCAGACTCCATCTCTGACTTCTTCGGCCTCAACTCCTACTCTTGGTGCGGAGATGCCACATTCGAGAGCGCCGGCTACAACACCCTGGTTGACCAGTTCAAAGACACTACTCTCCCCGTCTTCTTCTCCGAGTACGGCTGCAATGAAGTCCAGCCCCGCATCTTCACCGAGGTTGCCGCGCTCTACGGAAAGCAAATGGTTTCGGCAATGGGTGGTGGTCTCATCTACGAGTACTCTCAGGAAGACAACGACTACGGCATCGTCGAACTGCACGAGAACAACACTGCCACCACCATGATTGACTACGACAACCTGATGGAGCAGTACAGCAAGATCGACATTGCCCTTCTCGAGTCTGTCGACCAGGCCGGTGCCACCAAGAAACCCGTCAAGTGCACCCCTGATCTCATCAAGGACGACAAATTCTTTGAGAACGACTTCAAGATCCCCCCTCCCACAGAGGGTATCCCGGATATGATCAAGAACGGCATCAGCAGCCCCAACAAGGGCAAGCTCGTCGAGGTCAAGGAGACCAATGTCAAATTCGACGTCTTCAACAAGGATGGCCGTAAGCTCGAGGGCCTCCAGATCAAGATCCTCGAAGACTTCCAGTCCAACCTGCCCGGCGAGAATACCTCGGGCGCACCTGGTGAGCCCGACTTTGGTAGTGAGGACAAGGAGGACGCTGCCACCAGCCTGTCCCGCTCCAACGTCCTCTCTCTCCTTGCCATTGGTGCTGGTGCTACTCTGTTGATGCTGTAGACGGCCGCGTCTTTTTGTCTTTATGCATTTCCTCATTTCCATGTCGGTAGTCCCGGCTGCTGTGTTAATTTAGCTCTATTATATTTCGCATTTGTTATTTTTGATGTTGGTCTTTTTCCGGTTAAGCCGCCATTCTATGTATTATCCTTGAACCCCCCGCACGGATGCAGCCACCTGTTGGCTGGAAGATGTGAACGGCGTGTAAGGTAGAAGAATCGCATTATTCCGGTTTATTACTGTTATGAGGGTACAGGGAATGGTCCCGAGCGATGGTCCCGATTAATCCTATTCGAGTGTATAGATGCTATTGGGTATTGAATAATAATCGTATAGTCTTTTCCCCGCGTTCTTGAAGTTCTGTTTTGAGGCGTAATCGTAATCCTAAATTGTGCTTCCCCCTGCATGACGCGGGCAGGCTGCGCTACCATAACAAAGGAGATGTACATGATACGTCACGTTGATTTGATTGCTGATGACAGTGAGCGTGTGGACTTGAAGAATAGAAGTAAAGGGGATGAACAGGTAAAGAAGACTTTCCTTACCTTTCCCCATCCACCTAATTTGCAAGGCAAGAGTATATCGTATATCTTTCTGACGGCGGCTTTTCAGTCACCGGAAAATATATTGCACTGCGCAGAGGACTAGTATGATTAGCAAACATGTCCATTCTCACCAACTCAGTTTCGCGCTCAAGACTTGCTCGGCCACATTGCGCTCAGATACTTTGTCGACATGTTCATCTTGGAGAAAAGGCTCATCACCAGCCCATTGAAGAGCTGCTGCTGCCACGGTACTACGAGAGGCAGTACTACCCTGTCAAGATTGGAGATGTATTCAAAGACCAGTATCGACTCATCTCAAAGCTAGGCTATGGGGCGTATTCGACTGTCTGGCTAGCCTGGGATAAAAGGTTTATCCCAATAACCATCCCTACTTCCCCTATTTCACTTCGTTGACTTGACTGACGTTCAATGTCAAGGGCGAGCCGATACGCTTCACTCAAAGTCTGCGTGCAGGACGATGGCACGCCAGAGTCACCCATTCTCAATGAAGTGGCCATGCTAAGGCGCTTGAAGAAGTTCGCCGCTGAAGAAGAAAGCCCTGGACTGTTCTTTACGCGTCTTGCAGATGATATCTTTGAACTTCACACGCCGTCTGGTGCTCGCCATTATGTTATTGCATCAAAGCCTCAGGGGAGCAGTGCAAGAGTCTTACAGGAATGGTATCCGGATGGGGGAAGCTGCCAAAGCTTCTTGTAAGGCACTTGATATACTACCTGTCCCATGCTGTGAATTTGGCTGCATGCGACTTGCGACAATATCTTCCCCCAAAACATCCTATCAAATTATCAGGATGACGACAGCCCTTTTAGAAAAGCCGAGGAGCAAGAGTCCCAGACTCCTAGTATCCCAATCACCCCCGCTGATGGAAGGGCTCCTGTTTACCCTACTCGACAACCAGACATCGACATTACTGGCCTTCCGATTCTCACCGATTTTGGTCAGATGCGGATAGCGCTGGAGGGCGGGAATCGGGAGTGGTGCATGCCAGACGTTTACCGGGCGCCGGAGGTTGTCTTGAGACTTGCTTTTAGTTTGGATATGTGGTCGATTGGGGTTATGGTATGAGAAGCATTATTTTGAGTACTTTCATCGTGGTCGCACAGGTACTGGTACTACCTCAGACCCTTGAGCTTTTGGAAGGCAAAAACCTCTTCAATCACATTGACCGCGATAACAGCCAATACGTCCTCCCGTTGGCGTTGGCACAGTATATTGGATATCTCGGGGCCCCGCCCCTGGAATTGATCAGACAGAGTCCCATATTCTCAGACTACTTTGACAAAGATGGTCAGTACCAGGAAAACTGTGGTTAAACCTCCAGCTATTAACGTATATTAAAACAGGCAAATTTCTACATGAAGAAATAATCCCCCAGATCTTCCTTGAGAAGTTCGTCACCACAATCCCGCCCGGAGAGGAAAAAGAGCAGTTCCTCAGGTTCATGCAGAAGCTTCTTACCTGGGATCCAGAGGCAAGGGCGAACTCCTATGAGATTTGCGATGATGAGTGGCTTATGCGGCCAGTCGAGACGTTATCGTGATTTTATCCATCGCGTGCGATTCTCCAAAGCCCTAGCTAAGTTTGCTGGTGGCGGGCAGTTTATTGGCGTGTCATAAAGCTTCGAGTGCATGTCGTGGTAGGTCTGGGGGATTTCTAGTTTCCCAGGCCCAGGCTAAATACATGGATGGCCAGACACCAGAGCGCTGCGACAATGTGCGCTTTTACGGCCAATGGCGACGGTGTCATTACTCCTTTCCCAGAAATCTCCCCCCAGAAGGAGTCTTCTGTGTTGGGACTAATTGTCGTCTACATGCCGCGAGTTACAATAGCTTAAGCATATCTGCCTCTCCACTGACCCCAGAATGGAACGAGTACATGTGACGGGAGGGAACACTTATCTCACAATTCTCACAAACTCATATTTCTGAGAATTGATTCTCTCGCATTTGAGTAAAGAATATATGAGTGTAACTGGGGGTCGGATATCCATTAAGTCCCTTTGGCGGATTTTCCTTTTGCCCCTATGTCGGGAAATAGAACCACCTGAAAACCAATATGATCATTCCTTAAGGCACAGGTCCCTAAGAGGTGGTATTTCTATCTGAAACCCTAGCCTTCCTAGAATATATGAACATATAATAGGAAAGTCAAAGAAAATGCCAATCCTCACTGCTCAGCCATGGAACGCATCATAAAGGCGCCTATCGTATTCAGCCTTATCCTCCAACTTGCCATTGATAAACCTCGTCGTCTGCTCCGTCCAGTAGTACATGCAAATAGTCCAAAACGACTCTTCGTCCTGATGGCCCCGCGCAAACCGCGGCTGGATATGATCGTAAAACACGCGGAACAGCCCGGTGGGACTGCGCAGCGCCGCCGCGTACCAGAACGTGCCCTTTTCCCATCCGTATCGGAGAATGCTCGAAAGCGTCCCCGTGCCACTGCAAGAATAAGGGTCATCTTGGGCGAAAACTGTCGCTGCTGGCGCCCGCCTCTCCTCCTCTTCAAAGGCGGCCATGAACTCGGCATGCACGCCGGCATACTCGGCCGCATCCATCTCGTCAATGGCCCGATTCGTCAGCCAGCGCGGCGGATGCAACATCTCCACAGGCTGGGTGCATGCCCATTCCAAATCAATCAGACATCGGATGTTCCAGTGGGCGTCGACCAGGATGTTACTTTGATGCAGGTCGGTGAGGCAAAAGACAAAGGGCCCGCGACGCAGGTCGCGGCGGAAGAAATGGGGGAAGATGGTTTTCATAATGGTTAGGGCGCACATTTGATAGATACAATCTGCTTCATTTGTTGCTCCGTTGGGTTGGTGGCGCAGGCGGCTGTCGTGGACGTCAAGGAGGTCCACGACATATGCGTCCACAGAGGAATAAGTGATGTCACGGGGAATGTCAGTGGGTATCTCCTCGTTCTCAAGGTCCTGGAGCTCGAGGGACAGCGGGCGGTTGCTTAGGGACAGGATGCCGTCATTGTTAATAATAAAGGAGCCGATGCGCGGCACGGGGACGCCGGCCATGGTCAGCAGGAGGCGGGAAAGGCTTCGGAAAAAATTGGTGCGCAGCTTCGGGTCATGATGGTTCTCAGGCCATGTGTTTGAGAGCATGGTTCCGCGGTCTTCCTCGATGTATTCGATTAGGAGATAGCCGACACCGAGGCCCTGGCTCTGTTCAGCTCGTCGGCGACAGGGCACAAGTCGAGAAGGCGCTGGATGCCCAACAGCAGTGAGCACCAGGCGCCGGATACAGTGCAGCCAGCGAATTACTAGTGGAAGATGCTCGATAGCTGTAAACTGCTGACATTAGCTAAATTTATATCCATACATGTGTTTGTAGTTCTGTAGAGCACGAAGAAAGTTGGGAAAATAAAAAATATAAAGAGATTCAAGAAATATCCTCACACATTGTCCCGTCGACAAACCAAACCCATACAACTGAGGAATCGGCACCGTAGGACAATTCTCCGCCAGCCAAGTATACGCGCCAGCCTCGCAGCGAAGCTTCTCGTCAGCATTTCCAGGCCGAAACGCCTCTCCAACACGGTACGGCAGCGGAAGGCGAATGATCACCTTTTTCTCACAGCGGCCATCTCTAACAGAAATGGGAATACAGACATTGAAGCTGCCATGCATCCAGTCAGGCTGGGGAGCGATGTGACATGATGCCGCATCTACGCCGAGATGGCGAGCGGCGGCGGCCTCGAGGAGATTACTGTTTTTCTGCAGATGGGCAAAGAAGGATGCTCTCTGGCTCCAGTAGGTGAGGGTGTGGAGAACATTGGTCTCTTTTTCCTTTGCGGCAGAGTAGGTGATCTCACCACGGAGCAGGCGGCGGGCTTTGGGCATGTCGGATGGAGAACAAAGAGCATGTATACGAGTATATATATGTACACAATTAGCCGTTATGGGTGTGGAACCCAACCGATAAGGCCCTAAAGGCTAAGGATCAAGCCCGGGGAGGTCCGAGGAGAGCATTTAAGTAGCCCAAGAATCCTTTGTCTCGGCGCTGTCGCCTGGGCATTTTCTTTGAAGAAGGGGTTAACACGGAAAAAGAAAACATACGAGGAACCAAAGGCCGCCCGTCTGTTCTGAGAGGTGCAGTTGCTCAGGGGCCTCAGGCCCCCCGCGAGGATTTTAATACAGCCCAGTTTATTCCTAATGGGTTTTAGTTTGGATGCTGCTTTGGAAAATCCCAAGCGTCTGAGCTCGCTAAGACAAGTCTGATCATCCAAATTCTACAGGAAATTAGTGGGATATCCTGACGGCATCTTGCCGTATATTGCTAGCATTAAATACCCACCATTATATTATGTCTTATCAAAATGGATGGCCATGTACACTTGCCTGGGCCTGGAATTTCTAACCAACGGCTGCAGACCAGGCATTCGGAAACCGAGACGAAACCTTCAATAGTATGTATATACTATACCGAATACCAATCGAACAATAAATAATGAAACCACTTCTCATTCTTCCCAATATCGAATTCCAGATTGACTGGCTCTGGCTCTGGCTCTGTTTGCCGCCGCCTTCCCCTTCCCCGCCGGCATTGTCTTGCTTCCAATTGCGGGCCGCCGAGTCAAGAGACTGTAGAGCCCCCTGATATCTCTTCGCCTTGACCGCGTCTGAAGACGACGTGAGCTGCCTGAGAGTACTCACGTCTGCCTTTACGCCAACGATGCCCTCCCCAACCACTGCTTCCTCGGGTGAGTTGGATCGTCAATCCGCGATGGGCTCGGAACTGGCTTCCTTGTCCGGGGCCATATTTGCATCAGATCTCTACGTTTGCTGTCTTAATCAGATCATGTAACCTGTGTGTAGAGTGGGAGAGAGGAGAAATCGTAAAAATCACGAGAAAGATCCACAATCTCACTTTTTAACCCCTGGTCACTAAATCGCTTGGAGTGACAGCCTCGCTCTCTACCCCTAAGGTAATCTTGAGTTGTTTGGGCTGCGGACGATGTTTCTTCTTCTATTCTCGGTGTCGCCTTGCAACCAATAGAGTAAGAAAAAACCCCGCCCTGTCCCTGTTTGCGTACCGAACGAAACTACCGGGCGGGAAGACGAACAGAGTAGAGGACTGATAGTAGCAAAAGCATTAAAAAGTACTGCTTCTTGATGAGCAATACTTGAAAGGGAAAAAGGGCGAGAGCGTGGGCCCCGGCAAAGGGGAAACGATGAGTGGAACGATGAGTGTTTTTGGAAGGTATGGGCGGTGGTTTGTTTCGCTTTCTCTTGGTTACTCCAGAAAGGGATTGGATATATTCTGAATATCACAATGTGTACGGAAAGACTTATAAGAATCCGTTATGTGTTGCCTTAAGGATGAGAGAAAATGAGGGCGGGGCGGGGAGTGTTGATTTGAACATGTAAACCTCCCCTCCTTGGGACCCTTGCCGCCACTTGCATACAGTTCCCTTTCTCCCTATTGGCGTTTCTTGCGTTTGAGCAGCACTACCGCTGCCTTTCTCTGGAATGTGACTGCATCTCTTTCTGGTTGGGGAAGGGGAAATGGTATGGCGCGCAACGCCAAGGTTGAGCGAATGTACGCAAGGAATTTACCTGTAGCATCCGCCCAATTGACAGACGGGACAGTCGAAAATTGGTCGTAGCTTTGTCGCTGTCCCTGCTCCTTTGGAATGTTAGTCAATTAAAGTTGGGCGTGCAGGGTCGCGAGCACAGTCTAGGCTGGTTGGGTATGCCAATATATCATGATTCAGGTTAAGTCTCAGAAATAATTATTAGCATTAGCACAACGCGCACAGAATACGAATTCGAACAGCTCGAAGTAGCAACAAAAAAGCTCTCCACGGCCGGCTCCTGCATGGAACCTTCAGCAGCTGCATAACCAAACCCCCCCCTCCCCGCGGCGAAATTTGAATAGAAATACAACTAGTCCACACCCACAAAAAACTGACAAATGGCGCTCTACCAAGCCCGCGCCTTCCCCTTCCCCCTGCCCTTGCTAGGCGACGGCGACGCACTCGCTCCCGCACCATCCCCAAGCGCCGGATATTCTTCTCCTGCAGAGCCATTTCCATTCCCTCCCTTTCGACTCTCTTCCTCTGCCAAACTCAGCTGCAGCGCAAACTCCAAATCGTCAATTTCCTGCGTCACACTGCTTTCAGCGTTCACAGCTGTGGAAGATATCGAGTTTGACGAAATCCCAGCGGCCTCCTTCAGTCTGAACGGTATGTCCGGCCGTCGTGAAGACTCGTCCAAAAGACTAAGACGGATTGCCTCGGCAATATCCGGATCGAGTTCTTCGTCAACAGTGTCAAGAGTAGGAGAGGAAGAGGCGGCAAATGGCGAAGGAGCGATTTTTGAACTTTCGCTCGGCGCTATAGTCTCACTGGAAGAGCTGCCTCCCGCACTACTCTCACTGCCTCGCCTCTTGCGTTCATCACTGGTATACGATTTCTCACTCAACATCTGCGCATAGGCAAGTAGCTCCTCTTCACTAGCATCAGGCCCCAGAAGATCAACCCCGAATCGGCCACTCAAAAATTGCCTTTCCTTCTGATCCTCCTGTTTCTGTCTTTCCATCTCGTACTTTTCATTGGCAATGTAATCTTGTAGAGTTCCGCGCCCACTATTCATAAACCGTTGGGTACCAGGGGAAGTGTTATGGCCTCGATGGGAATGGCGGAGTCGGCGTTTGCTACTCTTGTATTGGTCAGCTGCGGATGAGCTGTACGACCAATAGCGAAGATGGCTCCCAAGGGACACTATGCCTCGCAGTACCGTCGGGTCAGGATCCAGACAAATAGCGCCAGCAGCAAAGAAATTATGTCCCACTCCAAGTGCAGATGTCTCAGCCTGGACGAGACGACGGCGAGCTCTCGATGAGAAACGGGAATTGAGCGTGCGGATGGGTTGGGTAGACGATGCAAGCGGATCCCATGCCTGAACCAGCCCATCATTCCCGCCATGAACAACGTAAAGAGAAGTCAAAGCAACACAGGATATTTGTGGAGAATCCGTCCGGATAACCCGAAGAGGGGAGATCCTATTAATAGTATCGGGAGTCTGGGATACAGCCGCTCTCATATTCCAAACATAAACCGAACCAGTCAAGGTGCCAACAGCCATATAACGGGCGCGATGTCCGGGAATTTCCACCGAGGATGATAGCTGGGTCACCTGTGATAAGGGAGATGACTGGGATGATGTAGAAGAGCCCCCGCACATGCCAAAGAGTGGATCTTCAGACGTGGTTAATTGTGCAAGAGTCGACGTATCTATGGCACTGGTGGTTATTTGAGGAGGCTTTTGCTCGTCGAAAACAAAATTAGACATTCGCCACTCAACCGTGACGGGTGAACTTGTTTCAGCAAGCGGTTCGGAATTCCTTGATGGGGGAGTAGAAGACGATGCTGAACTAGGTACGGAGGGGCCGCCGAAAATCGACTGGCTTATAGGCGCCTGTATCGAGGGGTAGGCCTCTTCGGGGGGTTGAATGATAGGAGCGTGCACCTTCTGTCGCATAAATCTCCGAATCGAAGCAGTCTGGTCTTCTCCAAAACCGCAGTTTATGACGACAAAAGACTCTCCAGCATTGTGGTGATCATCACCAGCAAAATCAACTTCCAACTTTCGTCTCATGTTCCAACCATCACAAACCTTTCTAAAATGCTTTGGCTTAAACGCAAGAAATTTCTCTATCTCCTTTGTTTCCGCAAAAATTTGATCCGCGTTGAGTCCCATAGAGTCAGATGAAGATCTTGGGCTGTAGCTCCCATCTGCCAAAAGCCTATTGAAAGGGTCAGGTCGCGCAACACGCCTAGCCGGTTCAACAAGATCCCAGCGCACAGTTCTTCCCGTAGCCCACGCCAATTGCTCTAGCTCCTCTGGACTAGTTTTCAGTTTCGGCTCCGGTTGGTATGGGACATCCGTCAAATAGAATAACTCGCCCAATGCGTTTAAAACGACAGCCCAAGCACGCTGTTGCGTACGACGCTTGGAAGAGAAATTCCCATCGGCACTGATCGCTATGATAGGAACACCAGGACACAAAACCCATTTGGCGGTCACTTGACCACGCTCAAAACGCTGATCGTATGAAGGATTCGGTCCCAACGCGTATGCGGTTAGAGTGCCCAACGAGGAGCCACAGAGAATACCGCACAACCCGTTCGTCATCTCGAGTATCTGAGGTGACTTTGCTATCCATACAGAGCAAATTGCGGTCCCGATAGCGCTAACACTGGGGATCCCGAGATGAGGTTGGGCAGTAGTGTCCGTTCCTGACAAAAAGCGACCGTGCTTCTCGCTTGACGATAGATAATATGCTCTGCCCTGCGGGCAAGCTTCACCATATACCATTCCGTAGGGCTGGCTTACATCCATAACGTTCGGCATGCCCACCATATTACCAGGACCTAGCCCCCATTGCGCCTCACCTGGGAAGATATCGGCGAAGTGTTTGAACATCTGCGGGAAGGACGAACCCCAGGCACCAGTCCCAGTCTTCCCAGAGGTAGGATCGCTCATTGAAGCAACGCCCTGTTCGGCAGCTCCATGGATGAATAGAGGAGGCTTATTGTTCGACAGCGACCCAAAAGTTCCGTCAATGTGGGTAATCGGGTATATGCACATCGAGCTGTACGTAAAGACAGCGTTGGCACTTTGCGCGGACTGCTGTCTCGAGCCATGCTGAGAAGGGGGGTTGAACTCCGCAGGCTTGCCTCTGGAGAGCGACCGCAGCAGTCTAGTTCTCAGAATATACTCGTTTCGCCAGGATGCCAGAGCCGTCAGCCGAGAAAATGTGCGCCTCTGCGCCAGGATGTGCTCGTATTCTTCCGTTTCAGTGTCCTCGCGTAGGCTTGCAGGACCCGGAAAAAAGCGAGAGAATGCGATTCTCCAGGCATGAGGGGTCGTAACGAGGCCGTGGAAGCGGCGACTGACCAGGCTCATGGACGACAGCGAAGAAGGCGGAAGGTGGGACAGAATATGTGTCAGAACCTCTGCACAGTATTAGCACGGCCCTGATTTCTTTTTATAATGGAAGATAGGCTTAGTATATACCGTTAGGGAACTCCTCGAGGATTTGCCCAGTGATTCCGCCGCCCCTTGAAGGGACGACTTTGAACCCGAATTCTTCCGCTTTCCTTGAAGAAGGAGTCCACGCATTCTCATGACTGTCTATACGATCGACAGGCGATACAGACTTTGCAGAACGAGTCCGGCTCAATTTTCGCGAAATAGTAGAGTCGGGTGGGGTTGGCGAGATGACATCACCAGGCGCGTCCGGGGGCACTGCATTGGTTCGCCCATCCGTGCTATGCTCGCGAGAGATATAGCCGGAAAGGCTCTCATCGTGCAGCTGGAGTCCATGTTGGGTGGGATTGGGCGCACACGGGGGAGACTGGACTTGATATGTCGCGGGATGAGAAGCTTGGGAGGGCTCTGGGTGCATAAAAAGGAGGAAAGGGAAACGGGGGAAACGTATATGACTGAGCCAGAGGATTCCGGTCAGTCAGGATCAGCTCGGTGGGTGCGAAATAGAGTATCTGCCTTGTTGTAGAAGTGCTCGAGTACTTGTGTGTCTGCGTGTCTTCCTTCGTGTAGTCTTTATCCTGAGGTTGAGAAAGAAGAATAAAATGAGTCGGATGCAAAGATGAGGTTGAGGTTGCCGCATTGGTAGCATCACGTGAGCACACGTCTGCCTCGCGGATTCTCATCAAACGCGACGACAACACGAGACGACAACGAATTACACGTATTATCAGACTACTTATTCTTCCCGTTGAACATCCCTATTTACTCTAATATTTGGTACGAGATATATTCTACTTGCCAGTGCTGCATGGTGTGAATCATCCCAGAAAATTCCATCTCCAGGCAGCTCTTGGTTGCCTCCAGGGCCCCTTAGTAGCTGGCGAATGGCGCATCTCGGAGCATATATAAGAAAGAAATCCAGTCAGTGTCCTTGATTATACACTGTCGCTTCGGGATCGCTACTTGGATCGTTTTCCTTCTCCTAATCATGTCGACTCTCACGGGTAAGGCTTATATCCTCTATGATCCCATGAGCTAAACCACTGACAATATCCTATAGCCGCGGATACTATTCGTATCCTAGTGTCGACAGATAACCATGTCGGGTACAATGAAAGAGACCCTGTTCGGGGTGACGACAGTTGGAAAAGCTTCCACGAAGTAATGTGCCTGGCTAAAGAGCATGACGTAGATATGGTGCTTCTGGCCGGTGATCTTTTCCATGAGAACAAACCCTCTCGAAAGTCCATGTACCAAGTCATGCGGTCGCTACGGATGAATTGTTATGGTGACAAGCCCTGCGAACTGGAAATCCTAAGTGATGCAAGTGAGAATTTCCAGGGCGCATTCAACCATGTCAATTACGAGGACATGGATATCAATGTTGCTATCCCCGTGTTTTCCATCCACGGGAACCATGACGACCCTTCTGGTGAAGGCCATCTAGCTGCTCTAGATATTCTACAGGTATCTGGTCTGGTTAATTACTATGGCCGTACACCAGAATCAGATAATATCCAAATCAAGCCTGTCCTCCTTCAAAAGGGTAGAACAAAGTTGGCCCTGTATGGCATGAGTAATGTCAGAGATGAGCGACTTTTTAGGACATTTCGAGACGGAAAAGTAAAATTTTTCCAGCCATCTCTCCAAAAGTCCGACTGGTTCAATTTGATGAGCGTACACCAAAACCATCACGCCTACACGGAGACAGGCTATCTACCCGAGAACTTTTTACCGGATTTCCTTGACCTTGTTATTTGGGGCCACGAACATGAATGTCTCATCGACCCCCGATTAAATCCAGTAACAAATTTCCATGTTATGCAGCCCGGGTCTTCAGTTGCAACGTCGCTTGTTCCCGGAGAGGCCGTGCCCAAACAAGTGGCTATTCTCAGCATCACTGGTCGCGAATTCAAAACGGAGCCAATCCGACTGAAGAGCGTCCGCCCCTTCGTCATGAAAGAGATTATTCTTCATGAAGAAAAGGAGGCACAAAGGCTCGCTAGGAAGGAAAATAATCGAACAGAGCTGACCCGGTTCCTCATGGGCGTCGTTGAGGAGTTAATCGAGGAGGCAAAGAATGATTGGCTTGAGACCCAGGAGAACGTCGACGACGAAGAACTTGAAATCCCACTTCCCCTTGTGCGACTAAGAGTGGAGGTCTCGGCACCTGATGGTGGTAGCTTTGACTGTGAGAATCCTCAGAGATTTTCGAATCGATTCGTTGGGAAAGTTGCCAACGTTAATGACGTTGTCCAATTTTACCGGAAAAAGAAGGCTGTTTCGGCACTACGTCGCGGAGAGACAGATGCACCAGATGAGGCGGCTATCTCACACCTTTCGTCACTCGACACAGTCAAGGTAGAAAAGCTAGTGCGCGAGTTCCTCACTGCTCAGTCTCTTACAATCCTTCCCCAAAACTCGTTCGGGGACGCAGTTTCCCAGTTTGTTGACAAGGATGACAAACATGCAATGGAAATGTTTGTAAATGAGTCATTGGAGAGCCAAATTAAGCATCTCCTAGCTCTCGACCAGGATCAGGATGAGGATGAGATGGATTACGGAGATGAAAATGGGAAAAATGTCATCCAAGCAGCCATGGATAAATACAGAGCTCAACTAGAAGACATGTTTGCCAAAGGCAGCCAAAGACGCACCAGGGGCAAGAGAAGGTTCAAGCCTAAGCCTGATGGTTGGGATAGTGAATTTGACGGCCCCTGGGAAGATCAACCTGGCGCCCTTATACATTCAGATAATGAAGCTGATGATAACGAGGACGATAACCCCCCTGTCCGTGGAACGGCGACGGCGGCCACTACAGGGCGAGGTAGAGGTCGAGAAGGCACTGCGAAGGGGGTAGCATCGCGAACTACAAATACGCGCAGATCAGCCGCTCCTGCAGCCAATGCTCGCTCTCGACGTCGTCAAACTGTGTCTGATGAAGAAGAGGAGGATGAACAGGAAGACGCTATTATGTTGGACGATATCAACGAAGATGATGATGAGGACGATGATGATTCTATATTTGTCAGACAACCCGCAGCCCGACAATCTAAAGCGGCAGCACCTACGTCAAGGGGAACGCGAAAACAGGGCCCTGCTGCATCTACAACCAAAACAGCGACAGCAACTAGGAAAGCCCCCTCCCGCACTGCCGCACCTTCAAGGTCGAAACAGTCACAATCAACCCTTTCGTTTGCACGCTCACAAGCAAGGGATAGCCAGACGCTACGTGGGACGGGCACGGGGACGGGCACGAGTACCATGGTTGGCAAAAGGCCGAGTCGAACAGCGGCAAGCCGCACTACGAGAAGTGTTAGTGTTATGAGTGATGACATCGAAGATGACGATGACGATGCGTTTGACCCCGCACCGCCCGTGAGTAGTATACGGAGTTCTAGAAGATAGCGATCTTGATATTTGCGTGGTGTTGTTGATATTGCTCTACATATGTGTTTATATCCTCCCCTCTTTTACATGTTTGATGAAACACAGCCACACTCAGAATATACCAATACAATTGAATGAATGGATGATTCTTATGCTACGTACGCATGATGGGTCGAAATCTGTACAACCGTAAAAGCTACAATCACAACTTCTCCCTCGCCAAAAACTTCACGGGAATATCCACCCACCGCGCCCGCAAGTACTCCGCCACATTCTTCCCCAAAAAGTCCACCGTCCTCGTCACCCCAACCCCCCGATCCAACAAATTACGAAACAAGAAATGCACACCGCGCAATCCTGCCAATTCGAACCGCTCAATACTCATGGTCCCGTCCTCCCGCCACTCCCCACCCAACAACTCCCGCGTCTTCTTGGCCGATAACAACGTGCGCAGCCATGCATACTCGTCCTCGTGCCGCACCCAGAACCCGCAGTTTGCGTCGGACCCCTTATCTCCTGATCGAGCATGTACAACCCACCCCAGCGGCCCGCGGGTTGTTGGGCCAAAGTCCGTCGCGAGATTGGCCGCGCTAGCAGTTACCGGCTGTGAAGGTTGCGGCGAGGGCCAGAGTTTCGTCGCTGGTGGCGGGGAGATGTCCAACGTCTTGCCCAGCCAGGGGAGGTGTGCTTGATGTTTCACTTCCGTCTGCGGGAGCAGTGTGACGTAGTACTCGAACACGGGCTTGGGGAATCCCTGCCGCAGATCCAGATCGAAGGTCGCTCCCGGGTAGCCCTGCATGATGTTGTCGAGGATGAGCTTGAGGAACTTGGTTGGGGCGAGATGCTCCTCCTCCCGTGCCTGCGCGAGCACGCGGAATGTCGCCGTCGCGCTGTTCTGGTTTTGGGGGTCGTCGGGCACGCTGCCCAACACGGAGAAGTCGAGCACAGTGAAGTTGTGCGAGTGCGGTGCTAGCAGGCGGCGGATCTGCGCTTCAAGCATGCGCGCTTTGGCGGGTATATCAAGGCCCACCATGAAATAACAAACCTGCGCTTGGTACCCACCGCGCGCGGTTATGCCCACCTTTGTAGTCGGAGGGGGTAGGGCGGCCCTGACCCCGCGCACCGCGACGCGGTTCGTTGCCAATTGCTCAAAAGATATCCCATCCAGAACCGCCGTCACGTCAGAGTTGAAATACCACGGCCCCTGAATCTCATACAGCAGCTGCGCCGAGCACGTATCCACCGTCACCGCGCCGCCGGCCACGTAATTCTGCTTGGTAATGACCACCTCGCCCGCCCCGGAGATCTCAGCAATCGGGTACCCGATATCAGACCACCCTTCCTTTTCCAGCGCCTTGAACCCCGTGAAGTTCCCCCCGCAGACGTAGTTGCTACACTCAATCAGATGCCCCGCCACAAGCGCGTTGGCGAGCTTGTCCAGCTCGTCCTGGCGCCAGCCGTGCCACCAGTACGCCGCGCCAATGACGGGGCTAGCATCGCTCACGCGGCCGCAGATGACAATATCCGCCCCGCTGGCAAAGGCGGCGGCGATGCCCAGGCCGCCTAGGTATGCTTGGGCGTAGATGGGCTCGAAGGAGGCGGACCAGTCCGCCAGCGATTGACCGGTGTAGATATTTCTGAGCGTTGAGGAATTGTTCGCTAGCGAGTTCTGGATGGCGGGGAGGACTTCGTCGCCTGATATCCATGCCACCTATACCCCCGATTTTTAAATCAATAAGCAGGTGGCAATCGCCGATAAGGGGATAGGAAAAGGAGCTCAATACCTTCAAATCCAACTTCCTCTCAGCCACCATTTCCTCCACAATCCCGGACAACCCCCGCGCATCCGCCGCCCCCGCATTCGCTGCAACCTTGATCCCATACCGTGCCAGATGATCCAGCGCGGGCTCCAGCGCCTCGAGAAATGACAATTCGTACGCGGCTGTGTCGTCTACGCGCTTGGCGGCGGCGGTGGCCATGTTGTACTCGCTCATGTAGTCGGAAATTATCACGTCGACGGGGTCGCGCGAGTGGTTGTCCGCGAAGGAAGAGAGGGCATGGCGGCGGTCGGAGGCGGAGCCGGAGGCGCCTGAGGTGGTCAGTTTGGAATTGGAAGGGGTTAGGGGGTAGGGGAGGAGTCGGGTATCTATGTTTGAATGATGAATAAGTGGATGGCTTACCGGCGATGCGAATGGGGCGGTTTCTGGTGGACATGTTCAAGGACTTGGTATGGTTTGACATGGAAGATGTACTGTATATGCGCCCTATTTACATGGGAGGTATTGCCGGGCAGGTTAAATAGATTGTAGTCCAGGAGCTGATTGATTGCCGCAAGGCATCTATCTTCGAATGGCTGTTTATTGTTAGGCTGCTGCCGTTCCCTAGCGATCAGCTATTGTCTTGTTTCTTGTCGTATCTTTTCTTTATTTTCAACGTAGCTAAACAGTGTAGTAAGAATGCCGAGTGTGCCCCGTATATATGGACGGCCATATCTCATGCTCGGCTGGGGATCGGTCCTCGGCATAGCCGTTGGCAAAGTCACATCATAGGTGAGCACGCAGCAAGGATTAAAATAATAATAGGATCGGCTCTCGGGCGCCCAGTGGAGTTGTTTCCCATCGTCTTTGCCGGTTGGTCGGTTGTGGGGTTGGTTAGTTTGCGGGGTTGGATCGATAGGAATGACAATATCACAATATGGGTTCAGGGACGAAACTAAAGATAATGATGATGATGACGACATTTGAATACCAAAATAATATGTAGTTCGGTGCTGCCTCAGATCTAGTCGCAAACATATAGCGCTTTGACCGTCCAGTTTAACTATCGAGAAAAAAACGCGCCAGAAATAATCAGGTCTCTGCGTCTACCCAGCATCAGCACCAAAATGGTTACTCCAGCATCTCAATTACAAAATATCGCTGCACCAAAAAGAACCAATTCCTATAAAGGTCTCCGACACGGAGTGCTTGGAAGTTTGACAACACCTGTGCTTGCTGAATATAGCTCTGTCTATTACTTCCTTTATAGACTGTCTGGAACTATGTCAACGACCGCTGTACTGGTAAAACCTGTCCAACTCGACTAGGTAAACCCCGTTCTGGATCATCCAGAATTCGAAAACTGACTGCTCGATTGCGAAGCATTAAAGTTCAGATCGTCGGGTATCTGGTCAACTGCGGAGATAATTCTTTCAAGATGTATCGGCATCCATATATCATATACACTCTTTGTAAACTTGTAGGCTGTCCACCGCTCCCTGCCGTCCAGGACAATAAAGGAGAACTCATGGATCAGATGACGATAGAATGTGGTTTTGCCGCCCTCAATCAAAGCATAGTGACCGTAAATTCTCACTGCTCTATAGTCATGGGAAATTGAAAACGCGAGGATTTCACGATGGAGTCCATTTTCCCGCTTGACAAGCCTATACAACTCAACCACACCTCTCACCGCGAGAGTCATGCTGTGAGCATTCTGGCGATCTGCAATGTCGAGGGCCACGTCACCACATTTTACCTCGCATGCCAGGAACGGGAAATGTATTGTGTCTGTGGCCATAAAGAAGGAGGTTTCGTCCCAATCACCAATAAATGGGGCGAGCTTCTTAAGTTGATCGTCCGTAAACGCGGAGTCCCGAAGCCAACCGAGTAGTCGGGCTGTGGTCGCGGACCGTAAAAAGGAATGCTTTTTATCCAGCCTTTGTTTACACTCTCAACCAAATGCTCAAGGTTGCCAGCACCGAAAAATGCTAGTATTTCAGCGGAGGGAACGATCAGCTGCCCGATATCCCTAATAACTCTAGGTTCATTTTCGCCTTGGATTCTGTCACAAACCGTTTTAAATATATCGTCTCGAAATAACGAATCTTGTGGGACTGTCTGATCCGTGTCGAGTAATCTTTTGATGAACATCCTAGATTCGTCTGTGATCCCAACATGGGCGTTTTTCATAAAGCTACCTTTCGTTTCGAGCACTGTCTGATAGCGGGGATTACTATACGGTGCACTCTTCGCCTCTCTTTGTTGTTCACCACTAGAAGAGGCCCCATGGCGGGATGTTGTTGACCTCTTCCTTGTGAGCGGAGGATCCATGATGATGTCGTCTTCGACGAAATAACCGCTAGGCCAATGTCCTTCCTGGACCCAGTGACGTATTGGGTTGATTTTATTATTCCGAGACTCGCTCGCCGACTTTTGTATGGGAGCGTCCTCAGCAACAGGCGCGTCTTCGCCAGCGGAGCTAACGAACAAGGTTTGTGATTGCCTTTGAAGCTCTAGAAAATGGGATGACTCTTCCCCTAAAGACCGTTTGCGTTTTCGGCCTTTCAACTGGGACTAAGATGATCAGTTTTGATTTATAGCATAGCGGATGGAAGGTAACGTACCTCCTTCTGAGGAGTACCGCTGGTTGAAGAAACTGGCTGCTCAGCTATGACAGTCAGATATAACGATCACGGAATAGAAGATATAGAATTCCCCTTCTTACCGTTGCCATTGATCCTGACAAGTTCCTGCTGGCAACCTGGGAAGTCGGACTCATCTTGATACTCCGCCTTAGTTTCTCCTGGGCTAAGGGCCATGTTGGCGAGAAGGAAAGGAGGAGTCTGAAAACTTCTTTGCACTGCAAGGATGTGACGAAGCGAGCGAATGGCAATGGAAAGCTTGAGAGATGGGGTGCAGAGACGTGAAGCCTAGCCCATTGTGCGCTTGGGTGATTACAGCGCGCCGGCCAAGCGCTGACTGCCACGATCGATGTCCATGCCAATGCAGTGAGCAGGGAGACGAGTCAGCGTGTTAGATAGGGAACAAAATAGTTATTTGAGAATAATATGGAGATACGATACACGCTGCTCAAATGGATCAATCCTTAAGGACAGGGCTTGCGAGTTGACGTGTAATGGAGTTGTAGATACAGTAGACATGACGTTGGGCGCATCATCCAGGTCACATGATCATGAAATTGACCCCCATAGTATATAAGTCCACTGTCAACGTCGCCGATCTATCTACTTGATTGTCTATAGACAGCAATATGGTATCAGTATCATATAATAGGCATATTCATAAAACCGTCAATCATTATCATCACCTTGAACCCCGTTCTAAACCTGTACTGGAAAATCCACGGCGAGCAACCCATTAACACCCAACACCACCACGGTCAGCAGCGCTGACACGAGCATAACTGCAACCAGCTCTATCCCCCTGCGATTCCTACACGCCCAGATGCGCACATCGACCAGTCCCTTTTGTATCAGATTCCCCCGCGCCCTATCGCGCATGGCTGCTTTCAGACCGGGTAGGCCGTCCAGACTGTCAGCGTTCATGTCAGCCTGGTAAGCGTGCAGCTGGTTCTTGGAGATCTTGGTGGCAGCCCAATGGCCCATTGTCTCGCGGTCCTGCAGGTAGGGTTTGGGTGTCTGGGTTCCCGGGTCTGTGGTGAGGGCGAGACGGGGGACGCCGTAGCCACAGGATGTTTGCACCTAGAACGAACCGATGCTCATGTAAGTGACAGTTTGACACTATGGATAAAGGAGAAATGTTATATATAGTACAATGTACCTTGAAAACGTCCAGTACGATAACGGCCCTGGCCCCCTCGACATACTTGCCCGCCATCCCCATCTTGCCCAGCATTGCATGGAACCCGGGCTCGTCCCACTCGATGACCTTGCCGGAACAGAACAGCCGCAGGATGCGCGGGGCGGCGTCAAAGGAGCAGAACATGATGGTCAGGCGGCCATTCTCGCGCAGGTGGCTGATGGTCTCGTTGCCGGAGCCGGTGGCATCGACGTAGGCGACGGAGTTTGGGGAGAGGACGGCGAGGGAGGAGGCGGGGAGGCCCTTGGGAGAGAGGTTGATATGGGCGCCGGTGGTCGGGGCGGAGGCGACGAAGAAGACGGGCTGGGCGAGGAGCCAGGCACGGAGGTCTGGGGAGATGGAGGGGAAGAAGGCGACCATTTCGTTTCCTAACTGACAATTAACAGTGAGGTGATTGATAAAGAACAATCAATCAGCGGTGAGTTGAATATATCGAATTATCATAATTGAGTGAATGAGTCATATACAATTATTATTATTAATAAAAAAATAAAAAAAGAGTCGACAGTCCAGTTCCCCCTTGTGCCAGTGCAGCGGAGGTGTGATCTGGTGCCGCCATCGCCGGGGGGCCATGTCTCTGCAGAATTGCTTCCCTCGAGCGTCATGGCCAGGGCTTAGCGCGCCAGCAGCAGTCGTGGATTACTCGCACGAGTGTGGAAGTGATTTAAAATTAATTAAATCCGCGACCCGGCGATTCGAACCAGGCACCTCCCGCTGTATTAGTCATGTAGACTAAATACACGGGCAGGCGGAGGATGCAGACTGTCTCCCCTAGACCACAACAGCTAGAGTATTTAAGGAGGTACATGTGTTGGCATATATATAGCACTGTCGGGTGTGTCCGCTGTGTTCTTAATGCAAACAGTTCCTGTTTCCCCTCATTCCCCTCACAGCCTAGGTACTATACAACGTCACTGCATTATTATTAATTATTAATGCATTCAGGTACATGACGGGTACATACTGTATATGCCACTTACTACATACAACACTCTCCTCCAATATCATCCAGTTAGCTAGTTACCCATTCCGGGATATCTATCAGGTATACTAGTAGTTATGACAGATATATATTCATGCTGTCCAACGTCAAGGTACTACTAATACATCGGGTTATTGGATCCCGGCCAAGCACGGCAGGATGCGGCTGTCTGCTCACAACCAGGGATGGGAGTACTTGACACTCACATACAGCTGCCATATATTCTCCAAGTACCTCTCTCCTCCCTCGGCCTCCATCATCCATGAGGATGCATGCCCATGCTCAGATACCCCTCCCGGGGCCTGACCTTGTACCCGGTACTTCCTCCTGCACGTGCTGCTGGCTGTGGTTGGATGTACTGTGACATGGGCCCCTCCTCATCCGGCGGTACTACCCCACTCTTTCGCATCCTGCTTTCCACCTTCCCGTTCATTCTTTGCCGCCTTTTCTTCAGGCTTCATATCTTTTCCATCTTTTCCATCTTTTCCATCTTCTCATTCTTCTCATTCTTCTCTTATCGTCATTTTCTTCTTCATCCCGTTCTCATACCATCCCTTAACCCAATCCTCCCTATCCAATTGTACACCCCTGAACTCTTCCCCTCACCATGGCTCTCTCTCAGACTCTCACCGTTAACAACGTCACCTTCGAGCAGCCTCTTGGCCTGTACGTTTGATTCTTCCTATATCCTATATATCAATAATAATTCCACGGCTAATAATCCCCAGCTTCATCAACAACGAGTTCGTCAAGAGCGCTGAAGGCCGCACCTTCGAGACCATCAACCCCCACAACGAGAAGCCCATCACTGCCGTCCACGAAGCGACTGAGAAGGACGTCGATGTCGCCGTTGCTGCTGCCCGTGCTGCCCTCAATGGCCCCTGGAAACTTGTCACCCCTACTAACAGGGGCCGTATGCTCGTCAAGCTCGCTGACCTGATGGAGCGCGATGTCGATACCCTGGCTACCATCGAGGCCCTCGATAACGGCAAAGCCTTCTCCATCGCCAAGCTCGACGTTGCCAACGCTGCCAACTGCATCAGATACTACGGCGGCTGGGCAGACAAGATCCACGGCAAGACAATCGATACCGATCCCGAAACCTTCAACTACACCCGCCACGAGCCCGTTGGTGTCTGCGGCCAAATCATCCCCTGGAACTTCCCCCTGCTTATGTGGTCCTGGAAGATCGGCCCCGCCGTCGCTACCGGAAACACCGTCGTCCTCAAGACCGCTGAGCAGACTCCTCTCTCCGGCCTCTATGCTGCCAAGCTCATCGTCGAGGCTGGTTTCCCCCCTGGCGTTGTCAACATCATCTCCGGCTTTGGTCGTGTAGCTGGTGCCGCCATCTCCGCCCACATGGATATCGACAAGGTCGCCTTCACCGGTTCCACCATGGTTGGCCGTCAGATCCTGCAAGCCGCTGCCAAGAGTAACCTGAAGAAGGTCACTCTCGAGCTGGGTGGCAAGAGCCCCAACATCGTCTTCAACGATGCTGATATCGAAAACGCCATCTCCTGGGTCAACTTTGGCATCTACTTCAACCACGGCCAGTGCTGTTGCGCCGGTAGCCGTATCCTCGTTGAAGAGAGCATCTACGATACCTTCCTCGAGCGCTTCAAGGCCCGCGCCCAAGCCAACAAGGTTGGTGACCCGTTCAAGGGTGATACCTTCCAGGGTCCCCAGATCTCCCAGCTCCAGTTCGACCGCATCATGGGCTACATCAGCGAGGGCAAGGCTGCTGGTGCCAAGGTTGAGATTGGTGGAGAACGTCTAGGCACTGAGGGATACTACATCCAGCCTACCATCTTCAGCAACGTCACGGAAGACATGAAGATCGTCAAGGAAGAGATCTTCGGCCCTGTCTGCTCAGTCCAGAAGTTCAAGAATGAAGAGGAGGCTATCAAGATTGCCAACAACACTTCATACGGTATGTCTTTACATCCATAAAACAGCGATTATAGCTTAGGAAAATCGCTAACTTGCTCAGGTCTTGCCGCTGCCGTCCACACCACCAACCTCAACACTGCCATTCGTGTCTCCAACGAACTCAAGGCTGGGTAAGTAATATCCTTCATGTAGTACATTTCGAAACACAAAACTAATTCTTTTTGTTAGTACGGTCTGGGTCAACAACTACAACTTGCTCTCCTACCAAACTCCATTCGGTGGCTTCAAGGAGAGCGGTCTCGGCCGTGAGTTGGGAGGTAAGCAACGATTCCCTTGCAGTTACAACCTTGACCGTTCCTCTAACCTGTTTACTTTAGAATACGCCCTCGACAACTACACCCAGGTCAAGACCGTCCGCATCCGTCTGGGTGATGCTCTCTTCGGTTAAGCATGTCTTGTTGATCAGTAGATTGCGTTTTGTCGCGATGGGATGATGGTTCCGAAATTACTTTTAACGCCAGCTCACGTCTTTCATGTTATATCCACCTATATCATATCATTTGTCGTATTTATTACTTATTTCCATTTCCCAAAATCATATCTCCCAGCACGTAACAAGCGTGTGTACACTATTTCGGCTTCCACGGTATACCCTTTATTCTGAACCATATAACCGACGTACTCGTCAAATTGTATCCGGTCGAATTTGAAGAAATGATGCTGCGATTTGTAGTTTATGCTGGGCTAGTTAGTATCAGCTTCGAAATTGAACAATTGAACGAAGCAATACGCGATTTAACTTGTGATGTAGCTCGATCACAATATATAAGTACAAAGTATCGGAAGATCTATATATTTCGAGAGAGTCACAATCTGTTCCATTTAGTCAAAATTGCAGTAGTCAAAACATTTAAAAATAAAAGAACTCCTTGTGATTCAACATGGCCAATTTTCTTCTTTGCTTTCTTGTTGTGATGCTTGTGATTCGATTTTGAAACGGCTATACTGTAGTTCCTCTTCTGCCGTGGGTTATGTGGCGGCAGAACTGCAGGACATATACGCTTAGACTTGGCTCCTGAGAAAACAACTCATTGCAGGCCTAAATTTAAGCACTTAACAATTGTTGATATCTGTACACAGTAGTTGCCTTCAATTTGAGCAAGTAAGTGCGCAGCGGTGGATAAAAATTTCGTCTATGTGTCTGTACTGTGTGTCCTGCTGTAGCTGGTATTTATTTCGTTATATCTCGTACTTGAAATTCCCGGATGAGGCGAGGTCTGCAAAGTCAATCGGAGAGAGGCAGGGATGTGGACACTAACCGTTTCATGATATATATTCTTAAGGCGAACGCGGACGAGATAGATTATATAGAACTCGTTTCAGGAAGAAAAAGGTCTTTGGACATCTGAGATGATGCTATGCTGCGGCGGTTTCAGAGAAGGAGATAGCCGCTGGTATGGTGTAGGTGTGTAATGATAGAATTAGAAGACCGATCTATTCCTCTGGAGCCATTCCATATAATATGAGATCGACAGGTGCCCAAGTAAAACAAGAAGGAAGAATCAAACCAAAAGCCACCACCGTTGTTCGATAACTGGTATATACAGCGAAGGAAGCGCGAGTGGAAAATCATCAAGAAACAAATAGATCCGTAACCTCATTACATTTATATCAACCGTTTCGAAGAAGGGAAAAAAGATTTACAAGAAATACTCGCTCTTCCCCGGCCGCATATTCGGTACATGTCGCATATCATCTGCCACCTCTGAAAACAGTTTGAACGTCGGCTTCAGGTCTTCCCGCACCTCGCACACGGACGCCATGTTGCCGCATCGGTAGCAGTAGTTTGGCGCGCTCCAGACCGTCACTACATTTTGTTTTTGGAAGTGGTACTTGTACCCTTCGTTGACCAGTTGGTGGGCACGCGCGATCAGCGTCAGGTCGTTGACGTGGCAGAATTCTTCGGCTACCTTGTCGCCGAATAACCAGCCTAGAAACCGTTGTTAGTGGTGAGAAAACATTGTTTATATATTGGTATAAAAGATGATACGTACCAGCACCCCGAGGACTAACAGCCCACGTCTCCACGTCATCCGGGTCCGACCAGACAAGATCACAAAAGGCGCCTTCGTGTGGAATCTCCTGTGCCCGCGCAACGACGCGCACTTGGTCTAGCGTTCGGATCTCTGGACTCAGCCCGCCGTGTACGCAGAGAACCTTTCCGTCCACTATTGCTCCGAGGGTCATGAAATCGAACACCTGGCAGCAGGCTTTCCATACAGAGGCGTTGCCGTATTTCTGGAAACATTCTTCGTAAAATCCGTATACCTGCGTAATCTGGCGGGATTCGTGGTTGCCCCGCACGAGGGTTATTCTATCTGGGTATCTGGTTTCCAGTGTCAGCAAATTGGAGACGTGTGAGGGAAGCAAACAAATATACGAACTTGGCCTTCAAACAAAGTAACAACGTCAACGTCTCCAAACTGAAATATCCTCTGTCCACATAGTCTCCCAAAAATACAAAATTCCCGCTAGGTAGGCCGCCCGATTGTGAAGAATCCTCCGCAGGCGGTGATGTCCCGCTCTCATCCGCGTCGCCGTCAACATTCTGTCTAATCTTCTTTCTTAATTTCGGATCTGTGATGGTGGAGGGGGGCTCGATGTCGTCTGACGTGATGATCGTGGGCGGGGCTGTTGGAGATTCAACGTTGCTGTCATTGGGCATGCCGCCGGCAACCCGGAAGAGCTCGAGGAGGTCGTAAAACTGGCCGTGGATATCGCCGCATATCGTTACCGGGGCGGAAACGGGTTGGATGTTTGATTCTATGCAATAACATTAGCAAGCGCCTTTATTTAAGTTTCCAGTATGATTTTGGCGCAATATATAGAGAAATTGAAACTAACCCTCCATCATATATTCCTTGACAATCTCGCATAACTGCTTCATATGGTGCTCTGATAGGTATTTGCAATCCTTCGCGGCTTCCAGCCACTCGTCGGGCCCTGCGCTTCTCTTCAACCGGGCCGGCCCCGGCTGGGGGACGGATTTGTCCACCATCCCGTGCTCTCAATTTTGAACACCTTGTCTTATATCGTGTAAATCAGTAGGGTGCAATTCAGTATTGTTGTTCCGTAGGAGAGGGGTCGTATGACGGTTGCTGGATCGAGGGGTACGAGGAGACGGGAGGTCTAAGCAAATACAGCGGTAGGGAGTAGTTGAGTCGTTGGGGTATCGTAAGAAAAAGGAGATAGTTATATATGCATGAAGATAAGACACGATTATAGATTGATGCGAGCCAGAAGTGGTGGGAAATTGCGGGAACAGACGCTCTTGAACGTTGTATCTCGACATGTTCGATGAAGCGAGGTTGCGGGCTGGTAACTTACGTCATCGTGTTACCGGGTCTAGACCGGCATTTGGCGGTGGAATGCTCCAATACGCCGTAATCCAAATACACAAGCTAGTAACATTACTCTATGGCTTGATATTTGATTCTAACGAGATCATATATTGCTCACTACCAAGGACATGCTATTCCTGAGGATAACCGGATACACCTCCTTCTAGCTTGTCCGTGTTTGTAATTTAAGAAAAGCTACTAAAAGCTGGAGTGCTCCTAGGATATTCGCTACCCCGCCCACCAGCACCACAGCCCAGAACGTGTACCACTGCATAGGATTCCTTCTATCGCGCCAGAGATCAGTCAATTTACTGGGTTTTTGGCGTAGATTGAACTGCTGCAGTGTGGCCAACCGTCGACCCAGCCTGGGAAAGTCATCTCGAGCACTGTACACATTGATTTCCTGGGGAATCCCTTCGACTCCGACAAGTGGTTCGCCAAATGCCGGGTGGATAGGCTCGCAGGACTTTTGTCAGTGTTTTTTCCACCACAACCCTCCATACTTGTACTTGCGTTCACAGAGATCCGACAACATAGCGTCAACTCTCTGGTCAGCGTATAAATTCCCCAATCTGAAAACTTCTTCACGTGCGAGCTTTCTCGACTTACCGTCTTGTCCAAAGAGAAGGCGGTAGGAGAGGATAACTTCTTGCTCCAGAGTGACGCAGGTCTGGTTTCTATCATCCGGAGACAGTGGATCGAACTGCTCAAAATACTATTGAAGTTATATTCAAACTACGCCAATAGACGGTCATCATGTAGTGCAGCATACCTCCGAATCACCGGGCAAACGGTATCTCAATGGAGCGCAAGCAAGGCGCAGAATGTTGGAAAGCGAAACAGAGACAACTGACGACTAGCTGGGTTAAATTGCAGATGCTCACTGATGGTGTCGACCCATTTTATGGTGACCTGGCCAAAGTAGTGCAGCGAGTACACGTTGATGCTTTCCACGTACAGGCTGTCCATCTCTCCCGATTCAGGAGGTGTATTTTTTGTTTGACCGGATGCCCCATTGCTGCAGCTTGAACGAGCGAAAAGTAGCCGCAGCTGGTCGCATAAACACGTCGCTTGGCATGTTGTTTGGGGAGATTTTGGGCGATTTGACTCCGTTTGGTAGGAGGCATGCTGGGTTGAGCTTTACGCCACCGTCGAACGAGAGCCTGGGTCGCACCATCAGGCTCGACCAACAGAGTACGCCAAAAATAGCCACACAGAGGCAGATGTTATCCTGGAATGGGCCTAGATAGTACGCGGGGTTTCCCGCTTGCTGATCGAGACGTTGAAATATATCGTGTATGCTGGTTTCGGAATGTTCCGATCGCAACGCATGCAGCACGGCAAGGCACCAGTCCCAGCAGTCTCGGAGCCGTTTGGAATCCGAAAAGGGCATCAAGCACCAAACAGAGTTCAAATGTTCGCCCCATCAAAGGGCGGCAGGCGTCGTACTCCAAGTAGTCGCAGTACGAATCAATACCAGGGAAATTCAAGAGATCTTCAGACCCGATCCCAAAGAGCAATTGAACGAATTCCAGGCGCTTATTGCGCAGTAACTCTTGGAGGACAGATTGGAGTTGCCTTTCCAAATCTTCCGATTTCTTGCGATGTAGTAGTCGTAGCATCATGTGTAGCTCTTGATTGCCGGGACGTTAACTGTGGAAGTGTCAAGTCCGGAATTGACCCCTTTTCCTAGCAAAATAGGGAACCAACTGCCAGTACCTTAAGCGATATATTCTGTAGAGGGCGGGTGAACTTTTATCTTTTTTATTTTCAAATGTTGCTTGCTTATTCGAGTCAGGATGGGTGTGGCTTGCAATTGACCGGGTGCGGTGTATGCAACGGGCCACATGGGGTCTTTATACTACCTGTAATACCATTATTTGTTTCCTGGGCGGAAACTAGTGATAGGGATATAAGAGCATCTGATTTGTTAATGGAGCCTTAGACTTACACATTATACTGTTGAGATAATTTGCATTCATCTGTAGAGGAAGACAAGCGCCCTGTTTTATAGTGGGCAAACATTAATGTCGTGTAAAAGTGCATGTGCTTGGGATACGGCGTCTGTTAGCAAAGAAGACATATATATGCTCAGCATCCCTTAGTCCTCGAATTGTCCGATCATTGAGGAAGATAAGGGAAAAACACACAAGGGAAAAAGAGATAATCTAAGACATACAGGAAGGACTTGACGACCAGAAACTCGATACAACTTGAAATCGCGTGCGTTGCACATGACTTGTTTTCAATAATCGGCTATATACTCAAAAAAGGTGCAAATGCTGTGAGGCTGGCGGCTAAAAACCGTGAATCGTGAGGCACCTTGTGTAGCAGAATCCCCGAGTGTTGCACGGCTAGGAATGGCAGCCCTAGGGAGGGCGGTGTATCAGCGGATGACGAAAGATGACTAAATCTGCAAGCTCGGCGGTCGTGACAGGTTGTTTGTAGTCAAGACAAGAGAGATGTGGACAATCAATCAAGGATGACGATAATAGGGACACAAGTGGTAGACGTCGCAGGTCAATAGAACAACTTCACAGCAGTCGAGAAGGCGTTTTGTAGGATTGCTTTGGCACTGAGCATAAGACATGGAGTACTAGTACCTAGGTAAACCGTTTGAGAGAAAATAGGAGAATTCAATAAGAGCGCATAGTGAGCAGCAAGCACCCAACGACCCAACGACCCAACGAGCAGGAAAACGAGCGTAACATGTCTGCCATAACATAGTATGCAGGGAAACACCCCAGCAAATGAAGCATCATGACCACTATGGATCTGTGGCGGGTATCAATGGGCAATCGCACCGAAAAATCACGAATCAACAGATAGTCTCTTCAAGACTGCCTCTCTTAGGCCTTCGACACTGTCCACCGTTTCGATGCCGAATTTCCTGCACACGATTTGCACGTTGCCCCTCTTCCAGTACCCCTCAGGACAGAAAACGATAGCCTTTTCCGGAACCCGCGCGCACATCCCAAATTCAAGCAGACCTCACAGGAGCCTGTGTGGCCGGATGGAAGTAGATAACGACGATGTCAGCCTCAACTTGCTTGTCTAGCTCCCACTCCACTTGCTGGCAGTAAGGTGCAAAGTCGATGTCCTCGCGCCACGCACTGTCCCAGTCAGCGCGATCCGGGTTATATATCGTGACAGGCACGTCAGAGAGGGAAGCGGACAAGTCTTCACGCCAGTCATTAGTGTCGACTTTGCTGGTTGTGCCCGCGAGGAAGATGGACTTGATGCCGCGAGGAGCTTCGTGTGAAGGCGCGTAGATAACCTGGTTGCGTGGCTGGCCCATCCTGGAGGAAGAAAGAGTCCTGTTGAGAACCGAATGAGATATTGAAGGGAGCAATCGGGTTTGAAACTTGAACATCGGCCTGGCAGATTGGCAGCCAGACCAGTTCTGGCTCTGCTTGAGAAAGTGGAAGGAAATGAGTGTAGAAGATGGATTGTGGTTCCATATTTATTTACACTATTTATATTTAGTAGTAGTAAGTAATTATCATTAGAGTTGAACTTCTCAGAGTAACTTGGTATTACTAGTACAGTCTACCACTACTTCTATTACCAGAGCCCATAACTTACTACTAGTTACAATATAACGTAATCCACCACCCAACGATCGCTTCCACCCAACGATCGCTTCCACCTAGTGTTGTTAACCCGAACCACTGAACCCGCCGGGTCACTGACCCGACCCGCGAAAAAA